>JAPMUY010001321.1:137500-142500 GCA_026901105.3 Galaxias olidus
GACATACTAGATACAATTCAATGACATACTAGATACGATTCAATGACATACTAGACACGATTCAATGACATACTAGACACGATTCAGTCATTAAATCTACCGTACTAATACAGTTTTCCTGTCCTCAATGGGCTCAATCTACAGGTCAAGGGTGATCGGGGGCTTGCCATACAGCAGATAAAATGAGACAAGAGTGAGAAACTGTTGAGAGAGTGAACGACACAGCGAGGTAGATGGAGGTAGAGAGAGACAGAGAGAGAGAGAGAGAGAGAAAGAGAGAGAGAGAGAGAGAGAGAAAGAGAGGGAGAAGGAGAGAAAGAGAGCAGGATAGAGACATGATAAGGATAACTGGAGACTTGGGGTTAGGGGAGCAATAAAGAGAGTGACTGCCAGAGAAATGAGGAGGAAGTGGTAGAAATAAGCCATCGGATCCATTTTAGGATGCGATGGACGGATAGGGATGGACACTGGGACAGATCGTTCAGGAAGACATTGACTGTTAAGGCACTCATTCTAGACCTAACGTTTTGTAAGGATGGTCAAATCTCATAGACTATCACTGACCGCAAACAAAGGGTAGCCTACAGTACACACACTATGTCATTATGGAAATATTTAAAGTATAACCAAAGAAGAATTTGTATTTCTCTCACGCAGAACTGTATGCACTTAACTGACATTTAATTAAATGAAAGTAACTTTCCATGAAAAAAAAATGCTTGGATATGTATCAAATTGGCATTGTTGTAATGTCAATGTGTCTTATTAAATCAGATTCCGCCAGTTAATTGGTCGGTTATCTTTTTTCTTTCTGAAATCGCTGCTGTGGTTTCAGCATCCGTGAACAATAAAGACTCCATTGTCTTAGACAGAATATATCATATATCTATGATCTTAGCTGATGCTATTAGGATGTTGCCGTGCTTTTGGCTGAAACGTGTACGTGCTTTCTTCCAGAGTGTTCCTAAGGGCCATCAACACCTACGCAGACACCATGAACCTCAAGTTCCTCAACAACAACGACTTTGAAGTCCAGGTCTGTCTTATATGTGTGTGTATTAGAGTGTGTAGGTGTGAGTGTGTTTAGGTGTGTATGTTGGTCCAGATATCTCTACAAGCCTTCACATGGAGGGGGGACAAGAGGCAACTTACTCCACTCTTGAATATGTGTGTGTCTCTGTGTATGTGTGTGTTCATGTGTATGTATCTGCAGTATATGCCATGCACAAACGACCTGATAGTCACATTATCTGCATTTGTTTATATATAAACTGTTTAACAATGTCACTCCAACAAAGACCATATGTCAAACTAACAAAGTCACAAACTACCAACAAAGCTTCTATAGCAAATATGCACAAGGAACGGACTGGAAATATATGGAAAAGACAAGACAGGGGAAGGCTTGTGAAAGAGCCTTGGAGCTTACAGGGGAGTGGGTGTTTGTTTTATTGTGAGGACCACCTCTATAGGTAATACCTCAGGGATCCATGGTAGACTGTATCATGCTCTCCCCACAGCGGAAGCACTCGGTATTCTTATGGATTCAGTCTCAGGTGAAATCCAGGGCAGACATGAGGAAGATTTGTTGTTGTTTTTTTCCTTGCGAGAGAGACACGTGTTATTTCTACAGAACAGGCTCCACTTGGTTTTTCAATTTTCCTCCCCACTCATCTGCGTGGGATTTAGATAGCTTCTCATCTGTCCAATTCTAGGATTTGTTTTGTGCGCTGTAGACTCTTTGGCTCTGGACTGGAGAGAACAGACACAAAGCCCAGCGGGGCGTGGTACACTATGTAGCCTCACTCGTTCTCTCTCGCTCTCTGTTCTCTTTTCGCTGCATAGTTGTGGAACAACTACTTCCATTTGGCAGTGGCGTTTATTACCCAGGAGTCACTGCAGCTTCAGCACTTCTCCCCGACCAAGAGGAACAAGATCCTGGCCAAGTGAGTGAACCGACGCTGGCAGACCACCACCTGTGCAGCAGCTTGTCCCCTATCAGTGCACCACCACATCCTTAGCCCAGCATCACATAGGAACCTGCCAATCCCTTACTATGTGCAACAACACAATAATAATAATACCTTTATTTGTATGGCACTTTCCTTGACAATGTTACTAAGTGTGTGCACAACAGTATTTTATACAAATAAATGTTTTTGAATCAGATGATGACATTAGATAAAATGTGTACAAATGATCTCCCCCTGTTCAGTCCCTCTTCAGTCCTGTCCCTCTACATCCTGACTCTGTGAGTCTCCTATGTGGTACCACAAGACGCAGAAATACCAGAAACGTATTGACGTCAACACACAAACACTTTCAGGGCCAAGCGTAGCCATTTTGAGGGGCAGGGACTCAAGCTGCTCAACTCTTGTGGTTGAGTTAGTGGAATGTTTACTCATTATTATACAGAAAAGCCTTGTGCCGTTACATTGTTACGACACGTGTACGGCAGGTTGCGGGTCACAATACCTATTCAAATTAAAGTATGACTATCACTGTCGATTAAACATGCTGGTAAAAACAAAGTCAGATGACGCCAAACATTGACACAAAAAACTGCATTGGACATGAAGTATTAGCTGCTATGTACCTCACTCGTTGTGTTTCTCCTGCTGGCTGCAGCCACTTTACATCGAGCTTCATGAATGTCTCCTGAAATCTGCTGCTGAAGTACCTCTCACCTCTTTTTGATGGGCATTGTAAAACTTTAAGCAACGTATAAAACAAATATGAAAAGGCCATATAATGAATGTGCTGTTCTGGAAATATAATTGGTTTATAGCTAGCCTGTAATTATGCAAAGTGAGGCAGCTCTGCATTAGAAAGGCGCACCTATCAGTGTTAACGAGCTAGCTGAAGTTTATAGACATTGTGAATAAAATGAGGTAAGATAAACACTGATAATGAAATGCCAAGCTACAGTGAAGTGGCAAAGTTAATATGAGATAACATGGTAGGAAATGCATTTGGATTGCTTTAGCATGTATTTAACTTGCATGATAAAGACTCATGCCTTACACACTGCAGTGTAACTACATTTCACGGTTCACTACTGCTGCATCAATCTTAGAAGCTAGTGTCACATCACTCACTTTCCCCTGTCGTGTTTCATTGCAGTTTTACGACATTGGCAATTTCATTTGGTCCCTAAATCGTATTCGTAATAGTCAACAATAACAGCCGCAGCATAAAAAAAAAAGAAAAGAAATAAATTATGGTAAATATCAGTGGTTCCTAACTACAGTTCCCTGACTGCAACAGCGAGAGCTGTGTTGTTTTGTCCTTACTGAGTCAGCTTGGACTGGGCCAAAATGCTGTGGTGAAGTCTCTCTGCTCCGTCTCCCCGTCAGGTATGGGGACATGAGGAGCCTCATTGGGTTCTCCATAAGGGACATGTGGTACAAACTGGGTAAGAGCAGACATCTTCTTTGCGTTTGTTTGTGTGCGCACACGCAAATATGTGATTGAGTGTGTGTTTTTTTATGTTTATGTGTGAGATTTTGTCTTTTCTCGCTGTTGTTAAAGCGTATGTGTGTGCGTGTGTTTGTGTGTGTGTGTGTGTCTGTGTGTGTGTGTGTGTGTGTTCTCCAGGCTGCCATAAGATCTGTTTCATCCCTGGCATGGTGGGCCCTATTCTGGAGATGACCTTGATTCCGGAAGAGGAGCTCAGGAGGGCTACCATCCCCATCTTCTTTGACATGATGCAGTGCGAGCACACACACTCCGGGAAGTTTGAGAAGGTTGGGAAACTTGCTCATACACCTCCTCCCCCCCACCACACACAAACACAAACAGCATCGATGTGCACTTACAGAAACAAGTCCACCACAGCTGTCGTCGTCAACGCAATGCACTGTGAACCTAAGGATTGGGAGACCGACACTAAGGAACCCCCCCCCCCCCCACACACACACACACACACTCACACACAAAGCTGAGTAGAGAACGCGCTCTGTGGAAAGTTTCGAAAGACACACACACACACGCCCGCACACATGTATAATGCATGCAGAGGAACACACAGCCACTCTGACAGACTGACACGCTGGTGTTCCGTCAGCTCGCTCATGGCCCCGTCTCTTCTCGTCCTGGGAGTAGAGAGAGAGAGAGAGAGAGAGAGAGAGAGAGAGAGAGAGAGCGAGAGAGAGAGAGAGAGAGAGAGAGAGAGAGAGAGAGAGAGAGAGAGAGAGAGAGAGAGACAGAGAGAGCTGCTGCGAGTGTCTCCCAGCCCAGCAGGACACAGCAGGGCTGCCGAGCCTGGGGTCCATTGAGAGCCGGTGGGGCTGTGTGTTTAAACAGCATATGTGTGGCTGACTGTGGGAGGGTGGAATGGGATCGGGTGTCACGTTTGCAACATTTCCAGTAGACGCAAAATTGTGCAGAAAGTGGAATTCACAAATTTCCATGTCTTGTCTTTGTTTTTTTTCTGTCTCTCCGTCTGTCCGTCTGTCCATCCGCCCGCCTTTCGGTCTACACCTCCCCTTCTCCCGTCTGTAGTTTGAGAACGAGATCATTCTGAAGTTGGACCACGAGGTGGAGGGAGGAGGCGGGGATGAGCGATACATGCAGCTGCTGGAGAGCATGTGAGTAGCAGAGGCTCCACTGCATCCTCCCGTCTCCCAGGGCACCTCTGAAAGGGAAAATCACCCGGAGGAGAACATCATCTGTCAGAAGGTTTCACATAAACAACACTTCCACTCAGTGATTTGAACAGCTGTGTCGGTGTGCGTGTGTGTGTGTGTGTGTGTGTGTGTGTGTGTGTGTGTGTGTGTGTGTGTGTGTGTGTGTGTGTGTGTGTCAGTCTGTTGGAGTGTGCAGCCCAGCGGCCGTTGCTAAAGCAAGAGGTGGGGCACTTTGTTGCCTTGGTGAAGGGACTCTTGATCCGTCTCCTTGACTACCGTGCGGTGATGAGCGATGACAGCCGCAACAACCGCATGAGCTGCACTGTCAATCTCTTGGTAAGTCCCACCCCTAGAGAAAGATGGACCAATCAG
>JAPMUY010001321.1:147500-178744 GCA_026901105.3 Galaxias olidus
TGTTTTTTTGTAATGTATGTCAGTGGTGATAAAGTGCAAAGTGCACACACACACACACACACTGCACCATTGTCTGAAAAGTGAAAGGCGTGCTGTAATGTATGTTGTTTGTGTGTGTGTGTGTGTGTGTGTCCAGATATCTCTACAAGCTGAGGGACCTTCACTTGGATGTGGAAAATTTCACGGAGGCAGCCTACACCTTGTTACTCCACTCTCGCCTTCTGAAGGTAAACACACACACACACACACACACACACACACACACACACACACACACACACACCACACTAGCAAAATTAGGTTTTCAAGGGGGCTCTTTATAAGTCACCTCGGTCCCGCCCCCCACTCCTGGGAGACAGGAGTGACGGTTTTATTGGTTGATGAATAGCTTCCTTTGCACTGGCCAATGGCATTAGTCCAACTGATGAACTTCTGGATGGGACTTTATGACTGGCCACCGTAGCAGGGTTGGCGGAATCCTGATTTATTCCCTGTCCATGACAATTTGTGTCTGTCTTTGTGTGTGTGTGTGTGTGTGTGTGTATGTTTTTGTTTAGACTTGTGTGTGTGTGTGTGTGTGTGTGTGTGTGTGTGTATGTGTGTGTGTGTGTGTGTGTGTGTGTGTGTGTGTGTGTGTGTACGTTGCTGTTTAGACGTGTGTGTGTGTGTGTGTGTGTGTGTGTGTGTGTACGTTGCTGTTTAGACGTGTGTGTGTGTGTGTGTGTACGTGGTTGTTTAGACGTGTGTGTCTGTGTGTGTGTGTGTGCTGTGTTTTGCCGTGTGTCTGACCTCCTTTGTCTCTTCATCTCGTTTACGAGGAGCTTACAGACCCAGAATGAAAGTGGAGTAGAGTTCCCAGCCAGTAAAAGTGTCTGGCTCCCCAGAATAGCTCTCCATTGATCCGTTCCACCTGTAGACCATGCAGGAGTTGTCATCTGAGGTTTATTACCGGCCCGGCGCCGTCCGCCCATTCATCTCATTTGACCTGGCGCTGGCACTTTCAGCACAGCTACCCCTTTCTCTGTGGGAGGGTGTCCTAAATCATTTCACTTCTAGACCTCCTTTAGCCGCACTCTACCTGGAGGGCAGCCTCCAGACTCCACTGGCGGTGTAGCTGAACGCTGACTCTACCATGAATTATTCACAGAAAGTAACCTTTGTTATTGGCAATGGGGTTTCAATGCTGCTAGCGATTGCTTTTTGCGGGGGGGCTTTCTTAACACTCTCATTGTGTGCCCTCTTGGTCCTCTCCTCCTCTCGGCCTCGTCTCTCTGGGCGGCCAGTGGTCAGATGAGATGTGTAGTCCCCAGCTGGAGTTCCAGGGCTCCCACACACAGCGGCAGCTCAAAGAGACCCTGTACGACACCATCATAGACTACTTTGACAAGGGGAAGGTCAGTCCCACCCCAAGGTGGATTTATCTTTCATTTACATGGAATGTATTTGCCAAATATGTTTTGGAATGTGTATATATATTTTGATATTCTGATATTCATTTTGTTAAAATAGTTCTTCCATTTATTAGGTATCAATGTACAGACAGCAGGAAGACGTATCAAAAGAAAGATCAACTAAATAAGATCAGAATATGTAGACTATAGTACATTCATTCACAAAGCAGAGGCAATGTTAAATGTAGTTTTAGCAATATTTCACTTTTTGAATCTTTTACCTTATTTCCATGACTCCCAAAGTTGTCCAGACTCACCAAGATAGTGTATACATAATCTTTTGAGGTTCCAGAGTAATGATTTAAGTGAAAAACTACCTGGACACGTTGGGACAAGATTGAAATAAGGTTAAACATCCAAAAATAGTGAACTATGCCATTATAATACTTAAATTACATAAATTTAAACATGGGTAATTTGATAGTTTGTAAATATTTGCAATATATTACGTAGTCTGTCTACTCAGTTCATTTAAACTGGCAAAGTCATTGTGTGTACTTTACATATTAAATCACCGGTTACCATCAATCTTTTGGACTTGGACTGACCTAAGAGTTGGCTGAGCACATCCCCTGGTCTATCAAATGGATCGGGATCCAGCAGGTTATGTAGATCTAGGATTACCCATGGTCTAATATATCTAATGGCTGCCGGCCACAACACAGGAGTGGAATAATGTTAGATTATTTACTGTCTGCAGTGAAACAACTCGTTTGTCTTCACTGTCTCGGGGGCTGACTGTGACAGATTTAACTGATGGACTAATAAAATGCTGCACTGTTTAATTCTCTGCTCCGGCTGTGTGTGTACGTGTGTGTGTGTGTGTGTGTGTGTGTGTGTGTGTGTGTGTGTGTGTGTAGATGTGGGAGGAGGCCATCACTCTGTGCAAGGAGCTGGCCGAGCAGTATGAGAATGAGATCTTTGACTATGAGCTCCTTAGCAAGAGACTGGTAAGACTCCCAACCGTATTTCACCCACTTGTCGTCTTTAGAGACCCTTTACCTTGACTTACGTGAAGAAAATACATTCTTCAAACACATCAAGTTCAATACGAACACCTCTCTCCATTAATACAGAAGTAAAGTTTTACGTACGTGTTTGTGTGTGTCTACCTGTCTTTGTTTTGAACTCCTAGCCTCTTAGAACGGGCATGTTGTTTTTCTGGTGGTGTGTGAGGCGGTACAATAGCAGTGAAACGGGCCCTCTCCTTACACTCCCCTGCATGCTGTACTCTCCATGGTGACCCCCACAGCGAGCATCCCTCAGTCTGCCCCGGCATCCTCAAACTTTCCTGAGACTCTGGCCTTCTTTTCCTCTCGTCTCTCTTTACTGACACCGCAGCTGCCATCCTCTATTATTCATACAGTATCTGAAAGTCGACTACAGCTTGGTTCATACGCCATGCGTTCCTCGCCGTCTGTTCCCTCTCAAACAGCGGGGGGGTCTTCGCTCTCTCTCTCTCTACCTCTCTCTCTCTCATTGGAAACTTCTCTCTGTCTCTGTCATTGCAAACGGCTCACTTCTGAGTTCTGCGCTCATGAAATAGATATGACAGATGTGTGCGCTGGGAGGGAGTCCTTTGTGTTGTTCCTCCCTCGTCAGTAAAGTGGGCTGATTGTACTGAGGGTGGCATTGTGGGCTGGTAAACCAGCTGTGCTGTACAGCGCCTCACGGTCTACATCCCTCTCTCTCTCTCTCTCTCTCTCTCTCTCTCTCTCTCTCTCTCTCTTTACTTTTCTCCCGTTTCACAATTAATTTCTTCCCTACTCCTCTTCTTGGTGTTCTCTGTCCCTCTTACACTCTCTCCATTTCTCTACCTTCTTTCGGACATCCTTTTTCTTGAGATCTCGTTGAAACCTTTTTGGTCTTCTCTCTGCCCCTCCCTCTCTTCGGATCCTCTCTTTCTTCTACAGGAGAAGCAGGCAAAGTTCTATGAGAACATCATGAAGATCCTCCGTCCCAAGCCAGACTATTTTGCAGTGGGCTACTATGGCATGGGCTACCCTCCCTTCCTCAGGGTATAAGATTCAATGTTGTCATATTTCATATTTAGTCCTACAAGGTATTATGTTCATGTGGTACCTTTTCGCCGTAGTTTGGTTAAGCAATATTTGAAACTCCCTTGATATCTTTGTCTTGAAAAAGGCAGCAGTGTTTATGAAAATAATTTGAAAACCATCACCTTAAAGGGCAAAGAAGAAAGATGACTTTTAAAGTTACTGTTAACTTTTCAAAATGCCAGAGGATCACATCAGAAATGTACGCCGTAACATGAAAGTAGAACAGTACCAATAGCACCTTCAGTATAACTGTAGTGGCAGTCCTACCACAGTGGGTATTTCAATGGATTACTGGCAGCTGATCCACATGAACATATTTGGATATACTGTGTCTACTCATAGGATTTAAACCAAGAACCCACAACGTTTTTTAGTCAAAACAGTCAGCAGAGGCACAGTAAATACATCGAGCCCAGCTGTACCTGATTACTTTTCTCCTCACAGGTTATGCCTAGCTACACTTTAAATAGCAGTCACACACACACACACACACACACACACACACACACACACACAGACTGAAAAAGTGTTTGTTTCGCCAGAACAAGGTGTTCATCCACCGTGGTAAGGAGTATGAGCGAAGAGAGGACTTCCAGAACCAGCTGATGAGCCAGTTCCCTGTGGCGGTGCGCCTGAACACTACCGCCATACCTGGGGACGACATCCGGGAATCCCCCCTGCAATGTATCCTCCACACACGGACACACACCTCCCACACCACACACACACACTGATCCACACACTCGTTTAAACCACACACATAGGCCTAGCAAACACGTTGTGTCCATGTTCCTGAGCGAGGTTCTTCAGACATGCAGTGTTTCACTGTGCAGCCGGTGCTGGAGATCCCTCCTCGTCTGAAGGACAAGCCGGTGCCTGACCAGATCATCAAGTCAGTATCAACCTCCCCGTGCCCCAACAACTGTCTGTCATTTACAGATGATCGGTCACCAGTAACAATTCGCTAATGTTAAAAAGTACAAAGAAAATCGAACATTGGTCAACTGCCACGCTGACTTTTTTCCATTGCCAGTTCCATGAGAAAACACGTGCCCCTTCAACATACGTTCGCGTGTACTCTATGCTGTGCCATGCGCAGAGTGTGCTGCATCGCTCTCTTCCCTATCTCCTGTTGATGTTTCCTCTCTGTGTGTAGCTTCTACAAGTCCAACTACGTACAGCGCTTCCACTACTCCAGGCCCGTCCGGAAGGGACCAGTCGACCCCAACAACGAGTTTGCTGTAATGAACAATTCTCTGGGGACAATATTTTGGGGCATGACACATACAAATTTGACACACTTACTTCATACTTCACTCGGATTAAGAGAATCCTATTTTGTTTACTGTGTATATAATAATAAGAGTTAATATGTGATAAGAAAGGTATGGTTATGACTCTCTTTCCTTTGTCCCAGTCCATGTGGATTGAGCGCACCACCTTCATCACTTGCTACAAACTCCCGGGCATCTTGCGCTGGTTTGAGGTCGACGAAACCAAACATGTAAGCCTGCGTGAGACAACTCTTGTATTGCGTGACTGTATTTTGAATCCATACAAAATGCGAAATTCCATAGATTTTGCTTACATTGTCATTCAGAATCTATTTTCCTTTTAAACTGACTGTAAACGTCTGTTTTTTTCTCTTCCCTATTTCCCTCCATCCCTCCCTTCCTCTATCTTTCTCCCCCTCCGCTCCTCTTTCCTCAACCCCCTCCCCTCCTTCCAGAGCACCCTGAGTCCCCTGGAGAACGCCATTGAGACCATGGAGAGCGCCAACGACAAGATCCTGACTATGATCAACCAGTACCAGGCAGACTGGAGCCTGCCCATCAACCCCCTGTCCATGCTGCTCAACGGCATCGTGGACCCGGCCGTCATGGGCGGCTTCGCCAAGTACGAGAAGGTACGCAACCTGTTTCTCCTCCACTTGTAAAGTGTTATACACTATAGGATGTTTTCGGTTGAGTCTTCAAATGTGAACTGAAGTAACGTGATAAATAAATGAATGAGTGCACTTAGTTATTAGGCCCTCAAAGGGCTCGTGGGGTTATGATAAAACAGCTATATGTGGAGCAGAGAAGCCATAGAGTCATGAATGATTCATCGCAGGCCTTCTTCACTGAGGAGTTCACCCAGCAACACCCTGAGGACCGGGACAAGCTGCTCCGCCTCAAAGACTTCATCGCATGGCAGGTAATGTAAAACAAACACAAACGCACACACACACACACACACACACACACACACACACACACACACACACACACACACACACACACACACACACACACACACACACACACACACACACACACACACACACACACACACACACACACACACAACATAGAAGCACAGACGATAACACATTCCTGAATGTAAGAGACTTGAGAAAAGACTGATTAATTTAAGCAATGGAGGTCAATCTTAAAACAAAATCTGAAGTACTTTTCAAGTGTCTATGAATGCTGTGGCCAAGACCAAAACACTATAGAGCTTAACTAGATCTGAAGAGGCTTTTGCTACCTCAGTTATAAGAAACTTGACAAGAGTGAAGATTAGCCTTGGATTAAAACAAAAATCAATATGGGCTTTGGGGCTCTGAATGTTGGTTTTTATGGGCTGAAAGTAAATGTTTGGTCCAAAGCCAAAAATAAATTTTTGGCTCCAAAGCCGAATATGTATAATAAGTAGTCATGATATTTAAATCTTTAAGATGCTATAAAATTGTGGACATGTATATTTTTTCATTGTTCCATCACCCAAATCCTATTTACATTTCTTAGGATTATCTGAACACACGCAATGTGCTGAAATAAGTGTTTCTCGACAAGCTTTTTCAACTTATGCAAAGAGGCGTTTCAAACAGGTGTACTGTACATACAGTCATGAACAATGTGGCTCCACTGTAGATCCCATTGCTGGGTAGAGGCATCGCCCTCCATGGAAAGAGAGTGACGGATGACCTGCGGCCTTTCCATGACCGCATGGAGGAGTGCTTCAAGCAGCTGAGGAAGAAGGTGGAGAAGGAGTACGGAGTCCGGGAACTGGTAAGAGCAGAGGGGGAGATGGAGGGAGTGGAGGAACCATAAAGGCCAGCCACCTTGCTGCAGAGTAACGAAGAGAAAAGGGAAGGATGGAGGGGGGAGGGCGGTGGTGTTTTATTGTGGTGCCGAGCTGTCTAACGAGCGTAGCCCTTTAGATGATAAACTATGGTGGTTATAATGAATTAGGATTCAGCTTAATTAAAGTTGAGATTCACTACGTTTAAGATGAACTAAGGTTATGATGAACTAAGGTTATGATGAGTTAAGGTCACTGCATTTATTGGATTGAGAGAGGAGCGCTTTGACAAAAACAGGCGAGTGTAAAAGTGAGATGAGACAGAGAGTGATCCTCAAAGCCAGTGCCCAGCATCACTCAGCCCTGCTCCTGTTGTCCCTCCTCCCTGGTGTCCAGCCGGACGTGGATGAGAGGAAGTCCACTCGCCCCCGCTCCACCACCCACTCCTACCGCCAGTCCATCATCTCCATCTCCTCCCTCCACGGCTCCGAGTGTGGGACCCCCACCCGGGCCTACCCCGACAGGTAGGAGACACACACACACACACACACGCACACACGCACACGCACACTTCACTTTCCCTGCTTGCTGTGCCACCCCCAGCGCTTTCCTTCAATGTTCTCACACACTCTACTGTGCACCGTTGTCCCTCTTCCTCCTCTCCCCCGTTCCCAGCGGCTTCCCCCCTGAGCCTCCCGCACTGCCGCGCTGCGGGACCACCACGAGCGTAGGCGAAGAGGTGGGCGCGGACGGAGAGGTCAAACTGCGAAAGTCCAAAAAGAGAAGGAAGAGGAGCAGCATGATCTTCATCACAGAGGAGCGGGACAGGACCTGCACGCTGGACAGCAAGCGGGTAGGGGGAAGGAAAGAGTAGGAATAGAGTGAAGGAACAAAGGAAGAGAGCCACGGATTAGAGTGGCACGCCATTAAGCTACTGCATTACTTTCAGTTTTCCAGAACGGTTAGAGAATTGGAGACTCTATTTATTTAGTGCTGGACACATTTGTTTTTCCCTCCACAATATTTTATGAAAGCTATTAAGTGATCCTGGAAGAGCATGTCTACTTTAACTAATGAGTCGTTACAGTTAAAGAAGCTTTGGTTGTATGGCGTGCTGGCCCAGCCCATAGTGCTGTCTGCCTGGCGGAGTTAGTCAGTCTCTGTGTCTCCCTCTCTGTCTCCCTCTAGCTGTCTAAGAAGCAGGAGTTCCGCAGTGACACCAACCTGGCTGAAACTGACCAGGGATCTGTCTTTCTAACCAGTACCAACTCCAGGTCTCTGCCTACTATCCCTGGTGAGACGAACACAAACACACACAAACAGCGTACACACAAAAAAACTCAATGCATATTCACAAATCACTGGTATGTATTTGGCATGCACACTGTCACGCAGAAACATCACTGTATGTGCTGTAGCAAAACACGATACGCCGTACCCCTTCACCTCTATCAACACAAACTGTCCCCCACCAGGTCTGTCTCTGTCTGTGGCCAACGGGGGAGGGGAGGAGATGGACTCCGCCAGGGCCAGGAGGGACAGCAAGAGTGTGTCCGTCTGTCTGCCCGCCGACCGCACACCGGACAGACGCTCCAAAGGAGTCATCAACCTCTTCTTCAAGACCAAGGTAAAGGGTTATCAATCATCCAGCCCAGACCATGTCAGCCCATCCGCTAACACATGTTGGTTGATCTATTTTCATGAATTGTACACCTATGCCACTTTGGGATGTTTTGTTTTTAATTTCAATCAAAAAGGCAACTATAGGTAGAAACGTTAACAGAGACTATATATCGTCGTCATGTAAGGAAAATTGAGAAACCGATTGGGAATCGTAAAATTGTGTGTTTGTTTGTACAGAGCTCCAAACCAGAGGATGGGAAGCCTGGGGATCCTGCAGGGAGCAAGGCCTCCCATTTCTAATGGCTGTCGTCTCCCCCCCTTTTACCATTAGTGCTTTCTGATGCTTTCATCATTCATGGCCGACCTGTTATTGCTCAGGTCTGGAAGCTTGTTTGCAGTTTGCATACGTCCTACTAACACACACACATATAAGGCCGCACACGCACACAACATAAGACACAAACACGATTACATCTGCTTGCTCATAACAGGATGGGCTTTTTAATAAATGAATATACTTATTGACTGACGCTACTCCAACTATGAATTGTCTGCGCGCTTTCAAATCATTTCTGCTTTGAGCAAACTATGAGCTAACAATATCCGTCAGCCGGAATTGTTGATTGAATAGCCTCTTATTGTAATGGGTGTTTGTGTATATGTGATTGATAAGGGTAATGGAAAAAATAATCGCATAAATCACGCAGGGACTCTCTTGCACTCTCAAAGCACTTTCATTAAGGGCATGCCGCCGAAGGTTTTGGCGTAGATTCAACAACAGTATTCAATGTAAACACAATGCGCTGAATAAAATGGAATGGAACAACAAACACATTAGATGTTCATTATAATTTATTTGTCCAACATTCATTTGCGGTTTTGTCACAAGATGAATGTCATCATACTTGTAAACATTGTTAAAAAAAAGTGTCTATGAAAATGTTTTGCTTTTAAAAACGTGGCTCTGACTGTCTTTGTACTGAATGTGTAGGTTGTTATATGTGCACGCCTCAATGCACCAATCTTACAAAATGCTTTTCAGACCATTTTTATCACATAGCACATAATGGCCTCTGACACAGGCAGTACTGTCTGTCTTACTGTTTTAAGAACTACCTTAACTGAAAATGAATGCTATTAAAAGTAAGTCGTTACTGTACTGAGCTTACATAATAATCAGAGATGGAGCTACGTTATTTCTATACTTTTAGTAGGGTTATTCTATTTGACAGAGGGATTTGGAGGAGTGTGAACCATGAATGTGGAACCCTGTAAAGAGGGGTGCTGTAAACATTGTTCTTTTACATGATTTGGTGGCTACTAACAGCCTCCGATATCCTTCCTCTGGCGTGATGATAGTCTTCATGTAAAAGCTCAAGCACATCCTGGAATGTAGAGGGCGTGGAGAGGAAAAGGAATGACGGCTCCTCCTGATCCCAGGGAGGTGTGGATCTCTGCCAGAGAATGGTCTCCTACATCCCCCAGACAGAGGAACAGATTGACCGTCCTACATGGACACAGTCTCCCGGGTCATCTGCAGAAGGTTCTAGGCGTCCGTGCCCACTCTCCAAGGCCTTCTCCTCAGTAGTTTTACCCAGGCCTGCCCTGCATCAAGGGGACTGGGGCCTGTCGTGTGCACCCCGCCTGTCTGGACTCTGCAGCACATTAAGGTTCTCATTCAGGCAGCGATCAAGGACGTACAAAGCTGTCAAGAAATCATGGATACCCAGGTGGACAAAGGTACGAGGGATCTGACCGGCCGCTGCAGGACGTGATGCAATCCAGAGAAGGGCGATGGTCAGTAAGTTTTCCCTGGACCAGGTTTGTGAGCAGCACATCTACTGAGGCTGGCAGTGTGATGTCAGACAAGAGCGCTTTGGGTTGAAAGTCCAGAGGAAGTCAGTTCTCCTCCAGACCATCAAGGAGAAGCAAGACTGGGATGTTGGCCAGAGCCTGGATTTCTTTATTTCAGGGTAATATGTTTGAACTAACTGTGTAAGACTTAAACGTCTGTCTTTCTTCAGGTTGAGATCTCGTAAGAAAAGAATTAGAATTAGATCGATGCTTTGGTTGACCTTGCCCTTGTCCAAAATAAACTGCCTGCATACATACGCACACATACATTGCCGCTTTCACTGCAATGCGTTTAGTGAGCATGGGTTTGATGTGCTTGCTCTGTCCAGGCAAGGCCTTGAAAAGGTCATCGCAGGTGAAAGGATCTTTACGTGCCAAATTTATTTTGGACGCCTTCTCAATCTGTGTAATCTCTTCACATCATCTTCCTAGCTAACTAGCGATGCATCAACAGCAGTTTATCTTCAAAGGAATCATGTCTTTGTCTTCAGATGCAGTTAATTATGTTGGCCGTTTTATTAAGAGAAGAAAGACCAAAATAACAGGACAAACATGCCACTTTCTCCTTTTCGACTTTCTTCTCCGTAATAACATGGAAAACAAAGAGTGTCTTGTGTCAGTGTTATAAAGTAAAATCAGAACGAACTACAACTTTCTACAGTTCCATCTATCTCAAGCACAGCACACAAAACAAACAATTAAATAGAGATATGTATAGGCCGCCATAGATTGTTGGTCCTCTAGCTGCATGGTTAGGTATTGACTGCGCTAACGCGTTAAGTTTGGAGGTGCAGCACTGCCAACAGTCCGTTTTACCTGCGCCTAAATTATGACGAGAAATGACACATACATCTACGTTCACATTGCGTCTCTTGCGTATGCGTAGGGTACGTATTTGGCTTTCTCGCTCAGTCCAAAGAGCAAAATGAATTAGGTGGGATGCTTCAAATGTTAGTGGTGACATGTTGACTGTTTGTAATAAGCAAATAAGATGTAGGCTTTTAACTTGTCAGGTAACACACTTAGCCGTAACCCTTAAACACAACAATACAATATAAAGGTACAGTATAGCAACCTTTTAAGGGAAATTAAAGAATAGTTTGCTATTTTCGATGTTAAAGCTTGCATCCATGTCTTACGGACTTTTCCAGATAGTTTTGATATCTACTCTCAATTCGGGTGTGGGATATTTTAATTATACAGTATGAATACCAATTTCCATGTATTAGATTTTTTGTGTTTTAAATGCGATTTGCTATGTACTTCAACATGGCGCCCTTCACCTGCTCTTCTCTCTGAAAGCTGGAGAGGGCAGTGTTGGATCGTGATAGCATGTCAGGATGTAGTCTACCCATTTCACGGGAAGCCATTAGCTGAACAAAATTATCTTTAAACTCAAATACATGTTTAAAAAAGTATATTAACAACCACTGAGTCTCACAATGAATCTCTTTGTCTTTCCTGTCTTTCTCTCCTTTGTTTTGTTTTCAGCTTAACTTTGCACATTCTTCTTCATGCTGTGGTTCTCTTTCTGATCCTCTATGAATGCCTGCCTGCTTTCTACTTGTGCCTCTTGCTAATCTCTTTATTCCTACAACTCTTCCTCTCAGGTGAGAGTCAGTTGGACAGCTAAAGGAGACAAGGAGATGTGGAAGAAGAAATGATGTGCTGCTGGGAGATTTAATTGGCTGTTTGAAAATTCATAATCTGACAGCACATCCAGCTAGTACCCCTGCTCATTGCCAGTTATACTGTGTGTGTGTGTGTGTGTGTGTGTGTGTGTGTGTGTGTGTGAGTGTGTGTTTTGAATTATTCTTTATATTGGTGCTTGATGGAGTGATGGCGTGTATGATATGGTAAAGTGTTTCTCTGACATGATGAAAGTGGTCGTACATAGTTGCTTTCTAAAGTAATAGCTATTGAGTTGACATCTGTTCCACATTTCAACACCCATTGAATGGCCATCCATGTTATATTTATATGTCTATACAGCTGTTGCATGGCCAAATTGGTTCTGTCTTGAAAGAGAGAATTCCAATCAAAAGGCAAGACAGCAAAGAATAGACAGTGCGTGTGTGTTGAGTGGCACTAACTGTGACTGTAATCAGACAATGTGTGTGTCTGTGTGTGTGCATCTATGAGAAAGACCAGACAACCTTCTCTCAGGCCGAACAGCAGCTGTGTGCCTAACAGTGGAGGGTTGGAGATAAATGTCTTGTGAAAAGGAGTAGCCCCATCTGATAAAGAGGCAGGTAATAGAGGACGTAAGGATGCAGGGAGGGGATGATGGAAGATGGAGATCTCAGCTTGCTAGTTTCCAATGTGGAAACACAAACAGAAGTATACTCAAATAGCGTTTTGCTGATAAAGTTACAGTGCCTTGCAAAAGTATTCACCCCCCTTGGCATTTTTCATGTTTTGTTGCCTCACAACCTGGAATTAGAACGGATTGTTTGAAGGTTTGCATCATTTTATCCACAGAACATGCCTACAACTTTGAAGATGTGATTTTTTTTTATTGTGAAGCAAACAACAAATAGGACAAAATAACAGAAAACCTCAGCGTGCATAACTCTTCACCCCCCTAAAGTCAGTACTTTGTAGAGACCCCTTTTACGGCAATTACAGCTGCAAGTCGCTTTGGATAAGTCTCTATGAGCTTGCCACATCTTGCCACTGGGATTTTTGCCCATTCCTCATGGCAAAACTGCTCCAGCTCTTTCATGTTGGATGGTTTCCGCTTGTGAACAGCAATCTTCAGGACTGACCACAGATTCTCAATTGGATTGAGATCTGGGCTTTGACTAGGCCATTCCAACACATTTAAATGTTTCCCCTTAAACCACTCGAGTGTCGCTTTAGCAGTATGCTTCGGGTCATTGTCCTGCTGGAAGGTGAACCTCCGTCCCAGTCTCAAATCACAGGCAGACTGAAACAGGTTTTGCTCAAGAATATCCCTGTATTTAGCACCATCCATCTTTCCCTCGACTCGAATCAGTTTCCCAGTCCCTGCTGCTGAAAAACATCCCCACTGCATGATGCTGCCACCACCATGTTTCACTGTGGGGATGGTGTTCTTGGGGTGATGGGATGTGTTGGGTTTGCGCCATACATAGCGTTTTCCTTGGTGGCCGAAAAGTTCAATTTTAGTCTCATCTGACCAGAGCACCTTCCTCCATACATTGGGGAGTCGCCCACATGCCTTTTGGCAAACTCAAAACGTGCCATCTTATTTTTAACACTAAGTAATGGCTTTTTTCTGGCCACTCTTCCATAAAGCCCAGCTCTATGGAGTGTACGGCCTATTGTGGTCCCATGCGCAGATACACCAGTCTCTGCTGTGGAACTCTGCAGCTCCTTTAGGGTTACCTTTGGTCTCTGTGCTGCCTCTCTGATTAATGCCCTCCTTGCCCAGTCTGTGAGTTTTGGTGTGCGGCCCTCTCTTGGCAGGTTTGTTGTGGTACCATGTTCTTTCCATTTGAAGATGATGGATTTGATGGTGCTCCGGGGGATCATCAAAGATTTGGATATTTTTTTATAACCCAACCCTGACTAGTACTTCTCAACAACTTTGTCCCTGACTTGTTTGGAGAGCTCCTTGGTCTTCATGGTGTGATGCCTCTTGCTTAGTGGTGTTGCAGCCTCTGGGACCTTTCAGAAAAGGTGTGTTTATACTGACAGATCATGTGACACTTAGATTACACACAGGTGGACTTCATTTCACTAATTATGTTACTTCTGAAGGTAATTGGTTGCACCAGAACTTTTGAGGGGCTTCATAGCAAAGGGGGTGAAAACATATGCACATGCCAATTTCCAGATTTAAAAAAAAAAAAATATATATATATCTTTTTTTATTTTTTTTTATTTCACTTCACCAACTTAGACTATTGTGTGCAGATCCATCACATCAAATTCAGATTAAAAAAACATTTAAATTACAGGTTGTAATGTAACAAAATAAGTAACTAGCCAAGGGGGTGAATACTTTTGCAAGGCACTGTATATTGCTTTCCTATTTTTATTCACACACACATCTCCAAACTCCCATGTCTAACAAAGATGTTAGAATATATTGTAAATGAACAGCTTCGTACTTTTTTTTACGTTTAACGTCATTGGTACTTTTACAGCAGCCACTCTTGTAGTAAATAATCAAGAAGTTACTGATCTTGATGAATAAACATTGTACGCCTTTGTTTATTGATTTGTCAAAGGCTTTTGGAGCAGTTAATCACAGATTACTTTTGGATAGATGAGCCTCGCTTGAATTTGATGATGCATCTTTCAACTGGTTTCAGGACTAACTCTGATAGAACACTGTAAATAGATGCTAAGGGTTTGCTATCCAAGGTTGTAGCAATAAAGGATGGTGTGCCACAAGGTTCCATTGTAGGTCCTACATTGTGTTCACTTTAAATCAATCATGATAATTGTGCCTCTGTAAAAGACCGTAAAGTACATTTCAATGCACAGTCCCATGTTTTTTTCTTGTGCAAAAGTTAGATTGTAAGGCATATAATATTTGCCCCCTACATTGAGCCCAAATTGAGCTTGTTGCAGTTTACAAATACTTGGAAAGTTCACTGGATGAAAAGCTGTAATTAAAAACTCACAATTGTTAATAGCAGACTTGGGAGCTCTATATATTTTAGGATAGTATCGTGCGTTTCTCTTGAAAACAGAATGACAATAATAAAAATCAACCATCTTGTCAGTTATGAACCATGGTTGATATTGTGTATATGCATGCAGCCCCAACTATTGAAGTCCCTTGATGCAGTTTACTACAGCGCTTTTCGTTTTGTTACTGGGGATGCTTTTAGAACTTATCATTGTACACTATAAAATAAAGTAAGATAGTCCTCTTAGTGCTAGGAGATAAAAACATAAAATATTAATAGAAAAAAAAGTCATATAAATATTGTATAAACATTTTTATTATTTGCTTATTTAGATTTTCTTCATGTTTGTTTAATTGTTGTAATTTACATATATTCTGACTTAAACCAGGCACTGCTGGAAAAGATACCTAGTCTCAGCTGGTTACCCCTATAAAAATAAATGAAAAATAAATATTGTATGCAAAAAACTGTTCCAGGACCTACACACACCTATACACAAACACACACACACACACACACACTGTTGACTGATGGTGCTTGAAGCCACGGTGACCTTGGCAGCAGCAAGCCCATTAGACAAGCCTAGGATGATTCCCAGCATGGCAAATGGGCTGTTGTTCAGGTCGAGGACGCTGACCCTGCTATCATGGGAGATTGTTACCATGGCCACAGCCCCATCCTTTTACCCTTATTGGCGTTAATAACATCAGCCCTTGGAATAAGCCAATTAGATTTCTCAAATGCCCTCTCTACATGCTAGATGATATTGAAAGGTAGGGCCAAGATTCCTGACTCAAATATTTTTGAGGTTCTACTCAAGTAATTTTTTAGGTGTTTCTCCTCAGCTTGACCATTTTATGAACACCCTAGAACTCGCAGCTGAAAGAATCTTTCCCTGATTAATCCATATATTTTATACACCTGGTAAATTTGGTTAGGCTGTCTTAACCAATCATAGTCTTCCATCCAGGTATTTTTTGCCAATGACAGCCATGTCCTTGAAGGACTCTGGCCAATGGAGCAAAGAAGGGTGTACGTTTTTCTGCACACGCTCAGGCTCACTCTCTGGGGATTCAACCTCTGAGTCTGGCTGTCCACCCACTGATTGGATGGTTTTAATCAGGGAGTCAGGTTGCCTTGACAACCACCTTCTATCATCTCCCGTTCCAATTGCTCTACGTCACTGGTCCAACCCACCCCCCCCTCCCCCCACCCACCTCTTATTTCTGTCTCTAATTCTTTCTTTATTCATCTCCTTCTGTTTATCATTCCCTGAGGGACATTCTTTCTAAGAACCTGTTAAGTAAATGTTATTGCTTAGAAAGTTTTGTTTGTTTATTGGCGTGTGTTTGGTCTGCGTGTTTTGTTTAATTATGTATGCGTGTGTGTGTGTGTGTGTGTGTCTGGTATCTGTTGTCAGTCACGCAAAGTGCCCATGGTCTCCCCCGGCGACGATGGGATGGGATGGCCAATCTGTTGCGCCAGCCTCGGGCATGTATCTCGACGCGGGCTTGGAGATGTGCCCACTCACTCTGGCTCAAGAAAAGAATGGAAGGTCAGGTGTGTCCTCACCTAGACTGAGGGTGGAGCAGACTGTAGGCAGAAAAAAAGAAAGGAGGCTGTGGACAGACTACTGCAATAAAGGATA
Organism: Galaxias olidus; assembly: GCA_026901105.3. Taxonomy (NCBI): domain Eukaryota; kingdom Metazoa; phylum Chordata; class Actinopteri; order Galaxiiformes; family Galaxiidae; genus Galaxias; species Galaxias olidus. The sequence continues at coordinate 163,828 of JAPMUY010001321.1, forward strand.
AAGGTATTCTCCTACTAATAATAATAGTACTAATAACAGAAAGACCCTGCAGAAAAGAAAAAACACAGAACTGACTGGCATCATGGATTTTTAACCTCGGAAACAAACACAAAAGCCTTTTGTTGTTGTCACAGTTCTTTGTTACATTGTTAAGACATGCACAATATAAATTAGGTTTCATATTTTTAAGTAAAGCAGGCGGAGACTAGAGATCAACAGTCTTACTTTGGAAATCAGCTTGACTATGAGGCTGTCAAAGGTGGAGGAAAGAAAAAAGTGGGATGAAGGGGGATCAGTGGGTGGAACGTGTGCAGTGGGAGGCGTAGAGGCGGGGAAGGCCAGCGGGAGTGATGCCCCTGAGACTGGCAACAACTGAAGGGCAGAGACAGACGCTGGGTGGACAGTAAAGAATAGTGGAAAAGAAAGGGCGAAGGAAGCGGATAGAGAAGATAGGAAGGCAAGAGGGAAGTGAGAAAGACAGCGCAGGGCAGGGTTGGTCCTGCGCCTCACCCCCTGTCCCTTGGGTAGCCCAGCCAGTGTTGACAGTCCCAGAGTGGCTCTGTGCCCACCTGCCTGGCCTCTATCTGAGTGCTCGGCTGGCAGATGGCCGGCTACAGCAGCACGCTGCTCCTACCACAGGAACACAGTTCCACCTGAAACACTAGGATGGGGTCATTATGGCAGCAAAACTATTTCCAAACGCAAGTATAGAGTTGTGCAACTGTATCTCAATCCGTGATTTGTAAATATGTACTGAGGTTTGTGAATGTATACAGGGATCTGCAAACATGTATTTAGATTAATCACTAATAACATTAGTAAAGAAATTGCCAAGTCTGTATTCAGATTTGCAAGTGTGTTGAGATTTGTGAATGGATACTTAAATCTATAAATATCTAGACAAAAATGTAAATACGTATGCAGATATTAAAGGTGCAGTATGTAAGTTTGAATTTCTAGCAATAAATAAAAACTTTTATGTCTATTATATACCTCCTGGAGGATATCATTAAACCAAATGCTCAGAGAGAAAGTGCACTATATATGAGCGCCCTTTGCCCTGTATTTAGCTTTTAAAAAATCTAGGGACGCCCCCCTATCCCCAACCAATCAGGAGAGTTTTTGCAAGTAGTAAGGGCTGCCTGCCTGTCAATCACCTCGCGTGCAAACTCCTAGGTAAAATCCCTGCTTACAGCGTCACCCTCCAAACAAGCTTGTTGTTACAATTCGCATTGCAGACAAAAGTAGCAGCGGTGTGAACTAGTAGTTGCAAGGCGGCTGAAGTCGTTGGATGTCCTCGCAAAAGACTTGGCTTGTCAAATCGCCAAGACAGTTTTAGAACGTTAGGAAGTATCGCGCCAGATTTATGTCAAAAAGGCATTTTTCGTTTTCATGCATATGGATATACTCGGCAACGCATAGTAGCTATGGTGTCAATCACAGCTAAATAAAAACGATTGTCATGCACTAGTTCATACTAGTAGGGGAATCAAATTATAAAATTGTTTTTGTTAACGTTAGCTTACTGTATGTCGTTACTATGGAAATTTGTGTCTGCTCGTTGCTTTGGTGTAACCACTCAGTTTTAGAGCGTTAGGATCAGACGTTCGGGATTCTTTTGTTTCTCACCTTGGAATCAGACATCGCTTTATGCATTGTTGGTGAGAACCAAAAATATGCACAACATACACATGATTCATGAAACACTGCCTTGCTCAGGCTCATGAAGTCAAGTCAGAGCGTGCACAGGCATGTGTGGGATGGGCCATTGAGGGATAGGAGGGACCAAAGACTCGGGAGGTTGGCCTCTTTGAGTGTTGTGATTCAAATTCTTGCCATTTTTTCCCCAATTCTCTAGAATTACATACTGCACCTTTATTGTTGGAAAACTCCAAGCATTTTACTGCAAGAGCTGGAAATACAGACAAGTCATACAACTTACAACTCACGTGGTCCTCTCAATTGGATGTGTTTTTACGCAAGACTTTTGCTACACTTCTGCCGTGATCTGTGCATATTGCGATTCACGAATGTGTGTGGAGGTTTGTCTGTGTGTGACTGAAACCTGGTTTACACTTCTGCGTTGGCGGGTCTGCGAACATTCACATGCGTTGTGTGCTGAAATTCGGACAGCAGATTTGTGTGATTTCTGATCAAAATGTTACAGGATTTCCACTCGCTTGCTCTTTCCTTCCCTACTCAACCAATCACCGATCGTTTGACGTAATGGAGAAGAATCTTCGCGCACTACACTGTTAGGATTTGGGAGGACCTCCATTTCCGTGTCAGCAGGCCACTGCAACAACGCTTTCCCAGAAATCTTCTCTGTGAAGATACGCAGAGCTGTTTATGTGCATCTTTGTAAAAGTGTCACTGCGCAAAAAAAGTGAAATTCTGGGGGATTCCGAACCTTGTAAATTGCAGTGAGAATTCAGGGGTACGGGCGTATAGCAGGGATTTCCCGCAACTGTAAGTGAAATTTGAAAGTGCCTGTATGCCCCACCGTATCAGTTAGACACTTTCCCTAAAAATCTGAGTTTTTTTTTAACTTGGAGAAATTAGCTAAGAGGATTTTAAAATGTTATTGTGCAAGCTATGACGTAATTTTGTTTTCTAAACACCAGTTAAATTCAAATGACAACCTGCAAGTTTCACTGCCTATTTTTTTTCGGTTTTTGTATTTTAGCCCATGTATGCTCAGATATCTGTTCTTCATGAAGGAACATGATTTCTGGACTGATGTGACTGTCGACTTAAGCCTGGTCTATACTTCTGCGGAGTAGCACGTGAACGTCTCAGCGTAGCTTCACAGAGAAGGGATTTCTGGGAAAGCGTAGCTCACCGAGGCCCGCCGACGTGTTTACGGGGAGTCCTCCCAAATCCTAACAGCGCATCGCGCGGAGCGTCTTCCAGTGCGTCAAACAATCGCTGATTGGTTGAGCAGGGTAGGAAGCAAGTAGATATTCGGTGATATTTTGGCTGTATCCAAACAAATTAAAACTCAGATGACACAATGAACTGGACTTCAACGTAGGCTGAAGTAGGCTGATTTTCAATAGGCTAGCCTTTAAATCATAGTTTTCTATGCACTTAGCTTGTAGCCTATGTCGGCTAGGCTATATGTTACAACTGTTTTCTGTATTGTTTGATTAACTGTGTGTGAATATATTGTACAGCACTTTGGTCAGCTCTGCTCGTTTTAAACGTGTTCTATAAATAAACTTGATTTGATTTGACATGAGTCAATAAGAAAAGCAGTGAGCAACCTTCGGTTTGTTTCATTGTTTATACTTTCGAGGTACATGCACGGGAGTTTCTGTGTCTGTGCTTCTTCTATGGGTCTTTGAACATTCTGGATTACTGAATGCGACACTGCCACCTAGTGGGCCCGTTAAACTTACGTTGAAGTATGTAGGCAAACTACTGTGCGAACGTAAGCGCCAAATGAACGTTTACATTTGCTAACGCGCTCACGCAGAAGTATAAACCAAGCTTTAAATGTCGGACGAGGACGAGGGCCTAGTGAATGGACGGCATGTCTGGTTAATTACGTCACCATTATTTTGCAGCGACGAATTGGGCAGATTGTGTCAAGAACTGCAAGCACGCCTTGAAGGTGACACACACATAATGTACAAACTGATGAACTTTTAACTAGACCTAAAACTTTACAACCCATGAATGAAATAATGAGGGAAACGTGATAATTCAAGCTCTGATACATTTAAAAACATAAAGTATATACAGGCTTCGTTTTTATACACTTAAATTTATGTTTCAATGCTAATTGTATGCAAGTGTTGTCTTTTCAATTCAGATTCAGATTCAGATTCAACTTGTCATGCGCATGTCACAAGTGCAATGCATCTGAAGTGAATGTTTAAATAACATAATTTACAAAGTGCAGTATGAAATGATATAAAAAAAGATATACATATGTGCAGTGTATATCTATGTCTATGAACAGGCTATGATAACAGTATAAATAAATTAGATATGAGTTTTAGTGGGTGATTTTTATTAATTTATTATTTTATCATTATCTTTTTATTTTATCGTGTAATGAAATATAATGTCAGCAAGCCTTAGTAAAGCATTGAAACTTAAGCTGTTCCTGAGTGGTCTTGGTCCGAAGTTAGCATTGCTGGGTGGCAGGAGTCTTTTCAGCTCCACCAGATGTCCTTTATAGCAGGAATGCAAACCACGACTTTGTTTTGCAACGTTCGCAGGATGTCTGAGAATGCTAATGTGCAGGTTAGCAGTTGGTTGTCCTGAGGTTTTTTTGGACAGGATGCAATGTGAAGTGAATGTACCATTAGCAACAACTTATGAAACTTTTTTTTGCAGTCAAAAAGCAAATTTTCATTCCGATTCATCAATACATATATTCTATCCTGGCATGTTACTAGCTTTTGGAATACATTTAAATAAACATTCAATATGGATCTCCCCCAACTGCTAAAATTGTGCAAGAACCCTGATACATCGCTCCAATACTGGGTGAATTAGATGTTACCCCCCTCGCCTAAAAATATGTTGCAGAATTTGGAGAAGGTGCCATTACATCTTTTGGCTCTCCATGTGGAAAGTTGCACAGAAAATGTCATACTTTTTTTCTTGCATCTCATTAGGCGTTTTGTAGTGGTTATCAAAAACAACTCTGTTGAACAATTAAACCACCATGCTAGTAGGAATAGATAGTCTCAACGCGCCTGGTTGACGTTGACAGCAAGGTAGAAAGATGCAAACGTTTTACATCAATAACATTGAGTAAATCCTTTTTTGTTTGGGTTAGGACCAGGACTAACTCAGATGTTTAGCGTGTCTCCATTACTATACTATGACTCAACTGATTACCCTAATGCTGTCACGTGCAAGGTTGTGTCTAGCTCTCCAGTTTTGCTTGCCATTTAAATTAGTTACCATGGTTATGAGAGGACACAACTGAACTGGTTGTCGTCTGGTTTTCGTCAAATTAGCTAATGTTCAAATGGAAGTAGTGGTTAGTAAAAAAAAACGTGTAGCTTAAATAGGTTATGTATGGCAGTCTGCATTCAAGTGGGTTAAAGGTGTGGTCAGTGACCCAAAGAAAGCAGAACATATGTTGTGTATAAAAATATTCTCAGTTTACCATGGTGTGGAAGGAGAAGTGATGAGACAAGATGAAGGTAAGTCACGCTGCTCATCTTAAGGAGACCAATAAGCTGCTGAAGTCACAAGTGTGTATCACTATGGTCAACATAGTCAGCCTTATGGGTCTGCCGACTGCAGCACAAAGCGCTACCCTGTCCTGTACCAGATTCAGTTATAGCGAAATCCACCTCATTGGTACAGATGTTCTCGCCCCTGCTTCAGTAGAAAACTGTCTTAGCATCTCCAGATGCCGATCGTGCCCTCCTGTGATAGAATCGATACTCTAGGTCTACCTCTGCCATTTTTTTTCAAGTGCTACCAATGCGTCAAACCACAAAAAACGTTTCCCACTTGCTGTGCGATATTGGACTCCCGCCACAGCCTATGTCAGATATCCATTTTTGCAGCCAACAACACTAGCCTAAATTATGGAAAACACATTGTTTTTTACAAAGCTAAAAGGAAACAACACAAACATAGTCAAAGCAAACACCCATGCACATATAGTACGCAACTTTGCACACCAGGTAAACGATAAGCTGGGGGTTAACATCGAGACATGCGTGAACAAAATAATTCAGCCACTTCTCGCCTTCTGCCAAGAGGGTTCACGAGCATAAGGATATGTGTGCATTTGTGGATGAAAAGTACACGGCTATCATTTGTCACATTCCCACCCTTTAGCTTAGTTCATGGCCAGCAGTGAAGAGGCTGGATGAAAACTGGCCAAGTCTAAAAGTCTTTATCACTGCGAAAAGACGAGTGTCCCAGGTTTCTCTGGAACCTTTTCAATGATGACGAGAATGTAGAAGGAGCTGCAGGTGTACGTCTGCAGAATAGCCTTAAGGGAAATGTATTGACACATCCTAAAATTCCATATAGACATGATAGGATTAGGGTTATTATTTACAAAATGTCTTTTTTATAAAAAAATATAAGTGAAGTTATTTTTACAAGGTTAGGTTTTTCACAGTATTGTGCTACTGCTGGAAGGTGATGTAGTCATTGCTTGCAAGCTTTTCGAAATCATGTCTACTCTACTCATAAACCCCAATAGAGACTAACAGACTCCTTTTTGGAACCGAGGCAACTGCTCTTCTTGGCCAATCTCCAGAGACAACAGCAGTAAAGATCAGAAGATGTCATCCATCATCTCTTAGTGGGCAGAAGAAACAGTTAACTCCTATATTAGTGCATGCACTTTACCTGCACATTCGTCTCAGCGACTTCCTGAAAGACGCCTGGGTAAATTTGACCATCATATTTCAGAGCACACCATTGGTCGATCAAATTAGGACCCCACTGGGTTTCATCATTCTTGCCTTTGTGTACTTGAGGCAACGCGGTTTCTTTTTGTTTAACTCCAAAACTAACTTCCCATGGCTTGCTTCAAAAAAGTTCCATGTTCCCCTTTTGAAGCCACGGTTCATCAGCTCCATGCTGAAGAGAAAAAGGTTTCCCTCATGTCTGTACTCGGTGCACGGCCCATCACTGAATAAATGAACCGTCTCAACAGAAGAATAGGAGGCCTTTACTTCATCCAGTATATGGGGAAAAGTGTGCCCAGATGGCAGGTTCTGTCCCACCAACATGGAGAAGTCCTGTGTGGAGTGTTGCTTGCTTTTGGTTTGATGCAAATTGCATCACCTGGATCTCTGCTGCAAGCTTGCGTGAGTAGTTCTCTGAAAAGTCACAATGAATCAAGTATTCTTGATTGGTCATGCTCTTTTTTAACTCATGGTAGTGGGTAAATTGGTAAAGTGATGTTAAACGTGCCACATGCAATGCTTCAATTGGTTTTGAAACATCTCTAGCAGATCTATCAACACTGGGCTCCTTTCATAGAGACTTTTTCCTTTTTGCCCTCTTTGTTTTTCTATTCTCTGATGACTGTTTCCATTGACCACTGTGCAATTTGGATATTTGCCTGCGGGTACCCTCTGTTGCTATGGCAAACTCCTGGATGAAGCTAGCTGGGTGACAGATTAAGTAAATTGCTAGCGAATTTATAGTGATTTACCACCAAACATTAAAACCTTTGCAGGAAAAAATAAGGCTGGATCATCTTTCTCTTCGGCCTTTGTCCCACTTAACATTTATCCACCCATCTTCACCTTGGAGTCTGGGGTACTGTGTGATCAATTTAGAATTTTTTTTGCTGGTCTTCAGTATTCATCCAACCAATTTTTACGACTTCCACGGTTTTGCCCTTGAAATGATAAATGGCAAAGGCCATTATGATGGATAAACATGGCTATCACTGACAATATAGTCGGTCAGTCAAATGCAACCTGCGTGACCGTTAGTGAGATGAGATCGAAAAATGCTGATTGCTGAACCGTGCGCGCGAACGGATCACACGGCCTGTCGCGAGAGAAAGACTGCATTGGAAAGCATTTTGGGATTGGGGAAGCGGGAGAATAAGACCTTACAAAAGATACTTGGAGAGCAGGAATTCCATGGAGAACGAAGTTCAGATGGAATGCAAAAGTAAGTAAATTTGGTAACGCTTTGGTTTAGGTTGCAAATAAGAAACACATCACAAAGTCTAGACTGCTTTTGTTTCTGTTCAAAGTCAGATTACAGGCACAGCACAAATGTAATTTTTTTTGTGCGCTTCTATCAGAAGATACTGCTTCAGGAGAACTTGAGCTTGTCATATGAGGCTTAATTGAATGTGTATCATAATAAGAAGTGACTACAAACCGCACAATAGCTATATGATTAAAATGATTCAGTGTTTCTTTATATAAATGCAGAGAAGCCAAGAAGATGCAGCAGGTTATGCTAATAATGAAGATGGTGATGGCAGTTTGCTAAATGTGGTTAGTATGAGGGATTGGAGGCTGCTGCAGCTAAGGATTATTGTCATTGTCGATTAATAATTTTATCTAAAATGCTTTAAGGAATGACATGCCTATCACAAGATCTTATTGGCTGAACTGATGTCTTCAAATAGCTTCCTGAATCCGATCAGTAGCCAGAAAACTTTTGTTTTTATAGGAAAGGGAAAAAAACGTATTAGTATTTGTGAAGCTAATCAGCAAATGTTTAAAACAATCAATTTATTATAGTATTATCAAACTAACTTAACCTTACTTCTGTTTCTCATATCACAATTTCCTGCACATAGACAATGTCTGTCCCCCATTCGTGATTAACCAGTTAAACCAAACATCACCATGTCCTAATGTCTATCAATTCCCATTTCACCCTTCACGTTTTTTCCCCTTGTTAACCTTTAGAACAACAATGAGGATGATCGAATAAACTCAGAAGATGACATAAGTAATGCCTCCAACAGTCAAGACGAAGATGATGAAGTGGGCAATGAAATCTCCTCCACAACAAGCCTGTTGGGTACTGACATTGAAGAGGTAAAGACACAATTATACATCCCACAGTTTTTACCTTTGGTTAAATGCATGCCTACTCTATTAACTCAGTGATATTCTTACTAGTCATCGTTTCCCCTTGATAACCTGTGTAGAACGAGGAAGACCTGTCAGATTCCGAAGGGAACCCGCTTGATGTTGCCAGAAGTGAAGATGAAAATGATGTAGACACTGAAGACTTGATTGAGGGCAACACTGACAGTGAAAACAAATCTGAATTTTCAGTGGTATGTAGTAAATGGTTCAGTGACACAGTGTTAGTAATTAGTTTAATAGGTCATGTAAAGAAGCCCATTACATACAATGCATTACCCAAGAGAGCACAAAGAAACTAATTAGGATTTTTCGCCACCATTAGGACTCCTATCATATCAAGACTGGGTAATTAGACTACAAAAGTTGAACACATAGGTACACAGACAGGTTGCCTCTCTTTCTTTTGGGTTTGCAGCTCTGTAGGATACGATTAAATTATAAATTTTGTGATAATCCAGGGCAAGCATTTTGCTAAAATACAGCTTTTGTCCCTGTCTCTTTCCCTCTGAGAGGTAGATAGAGCAGCTGGTGACAATTCCTTGTATCCTGGTGCATCTCTTGCAAAAGGAGTAAGTGTATTGATGCTGATGTCCTGTCTGTTACGGCATAACTTAAGCGGCGAAGCACTTACTCACTTACTGGAAATGTTTAACATCATGTTTCCAGGTCTGATCCCATCTTCACATTACCTTTTCCACAAAGAATTTGAAAGTTCATCTAAATTTGAAGTTCACTTTAATTGTGAAAGCTTTTTAAAATACCTTGGCATTAGAGCAGACTGTCCCTCTCAATGTGATTCTTGCGACACAGTATTTAACACCAATGCAAACCTAAAGAATGGCTTCTATATTCTTGTGTTACCCCTGTATGCACAGATTAAGCAACTTCTGCAAGAACATGGTGTTTGTCTTAATGAAAAAACTACAACCTTTGGGGTTCTCTCTGACACACAGCCTGGTGAAGAATATCAAAAGTTATGTGACAGTGGAGTTATTCGAGAAGATGACTTGACGCTAATTTGGAATTGTGATAGAGCACCAGTGTCCAAAAGTTCTAAATGCAGCATTTGTCCAATTGAGTGTCAAGTAATTGAACTGGAACCAGAAGTGAGAAAAAAGTACATTTTGATGTCAGCGTTATGGTTTGGCCCAAGTAAACCATCCATGTTAACATTACTAACACCATTTCTAAAAGAAGCCTCATTATTAGACACTGAAGGTGTTGACTGGCAAGACATACAGGGAAATTGTCATGTTTCTAATGTGTTTGTGCTGGTTTGTAGCTCTGATTCGATGCCTCGCCCATTGCTTCGTAACACAAAGCAGTTTAATGGTTTCTATGGTTGTTACTTTTGTTATCACAAAGGTGCTAAATACTATCCATACGATCGACCTGAACCCCCACTTCGAAATGAGAGAGATAATTTCAGTCGTGAAATGTCAGCTTCAGTAAATGAGCCAGTGTTTGGAGTCAAAGGGCTATCTCCTTTAAGCATGGTCACTTCCAAATGATTCATGGTTTCATTCCTGAATATCAACACAATGTGTGTACAGAATGAATGAATAAACTTCTTTTTGATAAGGGAAGTGCTCATCTTGGAATATGGCATCATGGATTTTATCATCATGTCCTGTGTATTCTGAAATTTGAAGTTTGTATTTACTGACTTAGTTAAAAAATCCATCCATCCATCCATCCATTAGCTATACCACTTATCCTATACAGGGTCGCGGGGGGGCTGGAGCCTATCCCAGCCGACAAAGGGCGAGAGGCGGGGTAGTTAAAAAAAAAAACAAAAGTGCAGTTCTGTCTCTTTACTACCTAATAGCTAATTGCCATTCAAGAACTTCCAGGAACTCTATGTGAATCACTTGATGATCAAGTATTTTGAACTTCATTTGATGCAACTCTTTATGGCCCTGGTTTTCATACGCTTCAGTTTGATCCAAATAGGCCTGTCTCATGGATGCACATCAAGGATGTACTACTACTGGTGTTTGGTTTATTTTAATTTTACTTTTTTTTCCATTAGTGTAGTTTTCTTTGTGTAAATTGCTCATTCACTGTTTCTCATGTGTATGGCCTTACTCCACCTATCTCTCTATCCCCTCTTCCCTCTATCTATCTTTAACTGCTGTGGCCTTTGAAGCCCCGGTTGGTTCTAGTAGATACATCCAGTCGTCAGGGTGACTCCAATTAAGCAGTGCCTTCAGATTATTAAACTCATGTCATCACATCTATTTTTTTTTACATCTTTGTCTGCCACCCATGTGACTGACGCACAGCGGGCCTCCTAATTACTCAGAGGTTTACATAGCAGCATGCTCTGCATCAGTGTCATTCAGAGGCACAGCCACAACACATGGCAACCACACCTACGTTCACACTAAACACAGTAGAACACACATTCACACAGCCACACGCATGGTATACACACAAACACACTGGATATCCTGGCAATCCAAGTGTTTGTTTTGTAGCGCACAGCAGGCTGTTAGGCAGGCTGCTAAGAGATATGTACATGGCAGAGTGTAGACTTTGATGGAAAGCAAAAAGCAACTAGTCAACATGCTCAATGGTACAGCGTTTTGCTGGCTGACAGATCAGAGGAGCAGACTGGGAACAGCCAGACAGAAGGAGTGCATATTTGGAAACCTCTTAATAAATATTTTTTTGTGAGATAGGATGTAACAGCCTGACAAGATACTGTAAACATCTGGTAAATAGATCAATGAAGTAGGAATTAAACACACAAATATCAGAGGAGATATGTCAAAAGTTAGATGAATAAAATTAGCAGTCTGAAGTCATAGCCAAACTCTGCTACACATCCAATAGAAAGAGTGGATATTTGTCAACCTCTTTACAAAGACATTTTGGCAGATATTATCAGGTAGGATGTAAAAGATGCACTTTAATCCTCTGACGTCCATCATGACAGCTGCCCTATAATTTACCTATAGGGCCCATAATGTAGACAATCGTACATTTTTGTGTGGTTCCTTAGGGACTGAAGCACATGTAAAAATATCTAAATCTAATATTTTTATTTTATTTTGTATTTATTCAACTTGGATGCGGTTTTAAGTGTTTGACGCCCATTGCTCTTTAACATTCATTTGCTGGATTCCGCTGTTGTCATGGCTAGCCTGAGTCAGTGTCATGGCTAGCCTGAGTCTGTGATTGGTCAATTAGATTGACTTTCATTTTGTACGTCACAACAGCCTGCATTCAGAACAGCTTGTAAAATAGGGTTGATGTGTTGTCAGGTGAACTAGAGAAAATGCATAAGTCACAGATTTCACTTTTTAATGTTGCTGGTACGGTCCAATTCCTGAGTAATAAATTAATCAGGCATGCAAACTTGTCACCTTTCGGTGAAATTCGCCGTTTTGAATCTAAAATAGGTCACTTTCATGATTAGTGTAGATCCGATGAGAAAAAAAAGAGTCCGTTCGCTCAAAAAGCAGAAAATAGAGCGTAACATATGCTGTGAATGCATGCTTGTTTGCGTGCATTGATCAACCGTCAACAAAATTCCGTTGCTATGCCGACACTTGATTTCTAAACGATGACACTGTGGCGCGAGTTATGACAGCGGCGCGTGCCAATCAAGAAACGAAAAGGCTTGTCAGCTGAAAAACGAACATTTGGAAAGTCTGAGGTAAGATATCAAATTGAATGAAACAATACTTGTTAATACAATATATTTTATTTAGTTACCATTCAACAATTAAGCATATCGTGGCAAGCATCAAAGGTAAAGTTTTCCCTATGTTGTTTTTCTCAGAATGAGTGATTTAGGAGCAAAAGATGCATTGTTAGTAAAGCAGGTGGATGCAGGTATTAAGTGCAGCTGGAGCTGGTCATGGCTAAAATTAGAGGTGAAAATTGAGGTTCAAGGACAAGAGCATACATTTGCTCTGTCTGGTATTTTCCAGAAAATTGCAAAAAAAGGTCATGCCAGGTGCATTCTCTGCCAAAAAGAAATAAATTATGCAAACAAGGGCAGCCGTGCTTTGCTAACACATTGCAAAACTGACATACAGTACTGTGCAAAAGTTTTAGGCAGGTGTGATGTCTTTAAAGTTAGAAAAAAAAATACATAAAAGGATAAATGTTGATTGTTTATTTTTTTATCAATTCATAAAATACAAAGTGAGGGAAAAGCAAATCTGTATCAAATCAACATTTGGTGTGACCACCCTTCGCCTTCAAAACAGCATCCCCTGCCTAAAACGTATGCACAGTACTGTACATAGGAAAAAACTGTATGATATCACAACAACACACAGTGTAGTCAGCAGCCTTCAACCCAGAGAGACTACATCAGCCGTATATCAGGGTCCAGAGAACATACGGCAGCAATGCCAGGCAAAGCTTCCAACACCCACTGTGAATCGCATAGCAAATGCAGAGGTGCGTTATGTGTTGGTCTATTAGTTCAGCACTAGCAGCATCACTACTTGGACATAAAATAAACACTATACATTTTTTTCTGATTTCATAATTTGGGTTCTAGGCCATGGTTCTTGGACTGCTAGCAGAGCATTCCCTCCCCTTTGCTATTGCTCCAGTAATTGTGGAACTGGCTCAAGCTCTTGCTCTGGACAAGGTGGCTTTGCATGGCACAAAGCTTTCTAGAATAGCGGCATCATACAAGATGATTCATGGCCTAGGGCGGACTTTCTCTGAAAGGACCTTTTCCAACCTCAGGAGATTTCCCTTTTCCTTAAACTTGGACGAGAGTACAGCGAAAAACAACCAAAAGGTTGGTAATGTATTTAATTACATATACATATTCTCTACTGTGTTCATGTTACACTACCTCCTTGTTTTATTATTATATTATAATAATTTTACATTACATTGGAGTAGGGCTGCCACTAACAACTAATTATTTTACAATTAATCTAGACGCTTGGTGTGCATGTGGCAAGTAAACCCTAACTTTTTTAACATTTGATTTGATTGAAAGGTCCTTTCCGTGCTCGTCAGCTACTATCATGATGACTTGAGGAAGGTGATGGTGGAGCATTTGGGGTCCCTAGAGGTTGTGAAAGTGAACGCCGCCACCTTAGAGAGGGAGCTCTGCGATTTTTTCAACAAAAATAAAATTCCATTGAAACATCTGGTAAGCACGCTGATGGATTCTTGTGCTGTCATGAGGGGAAGCAAGACCGGCCTTGAGCTAAGAATCCAAAAGCACTGTCCAACCCTGCTTGACATTGATGAAGACTCGTGCCACCACATACCCAACGCAGCAAAAAAGTTTCCTAACCCTGTTGAGCACTATCTTGAGCAGCTGTTCAGCGATCTTCAGACAGACCATCAGTGGTGTCCAGATCAGGTGAAAATAAATGGAATGAATTTGAATGTGTTTCAATGTCAATCATTCATCAATCCATCCATCCTTCTATCCATCTCTTTTTATTTCAGTTGATGTACTTTAAGGAGGTATGCCAGATTCTTAATATACCTGCCTCCAGCCCTCAGAGGGGGTTTGTGCCATATCGGTGGCTGTCAGCATATGATGCCAGCGTTCAAAATCCTCTATTTTGGCTATCTAAGCATAGAAGACAAGGAGCTTTATAGAGAGCCTCTGAGAATCATGTACACAAAGCACTATGTCAACCAGACGGCAATAGCCAGAATCCGGTTCCTACATGAGGACCTCAACCGAAAAGGTGAAGATAATCACTAGTTAACCATGATTTTTGTGACTAAATTATATTTATTGATTGTTCAAATTAATATTATGTTTTCAAAGGCATGACACAGCTAGGCAAAGACAGGAAAAAAGGGTCTGTCGAAAAATTTGGCTTTAGGAGACCACAACATTACTACAGCTCAGCGTTTACATGGGTGTATTGGCTATCCTGAAGGAATACGTCCTGGTTTTCCAGGTGGGTGTTTTATAGACATTAAGAGGAACTGTTAAATGCTTGTGTATCCAATGGTGTTTCTTCCAATTCACAATTATAATTTTTTTAACATACACAGGGTAGCCAGACGTTGGTGCACAAACTCCATGACAAGCAGCTTGAACTGTTTCTGGCTTTCCCGGCTTGCTTTTTGAAAGGGGAACACTTGATCCAAGTGTCACCCAGGGTTCTAGGAGAGATGCTGCTGGTTGATGACATGCTGCTGCCTGCCAAGGCGATGTATGTGGGACAGGAAGCAGACACATTAAGGACCAGAAATCCCAATCATGCTGTTAGTATCCTGTAATTTAATAACATTTGAAACTTTAACTTTTTTCCAATTTATTTGAGAAAACCAAGCAATTACAGTAATAGTCAGTTTTTTGGTATGATAAATTTCAGCTACTGAAGCCATTCATGGAAAAGTTG
>JAPMUY010001322.1:0-10000 GCA_026901105.3 Galaxias olidus
TGTGTGTCTGGCGCTCCTCTTTGCCAGGCACCGTAAAGGGTCTACTGTAGCAGTGAGGAAAGGTTATGTAAATGCTGATTGAGATTTGATTAGGTTGGATTCGACTTTATTGTCATTGCAGGGATTACAGGTACTGTGACAACGAAAGGCAGTTTATCTAATCAGATATGATGCAAATACATGGAAATGTGCAGAGGATATGTACACATACGCATGCATAGGTAGGATTATTTAATAAAGAATAAGGGGTGTTATGATAACGCTAATGTAGGTAGAACAGTATTAACAAGTACAGTGCAGGCATATTTAAGTGTGGACAGTAGTATTAATCACTTCGCCGCGTGAGTTTTGTGCATGTGCACGTTTAGGTCTGCCTTGTGTGTATGTGCATGTTTAGGTCTGCTTTGTGTGCATGTGTGTCGGAGAGACGGAGCTTTTGAGCCAAAAGCCTGCGGTCGGCAGAAAACATAAACGATGAACAAACGAAAATGAGTGCTGTTAAAATATCAGCTGTCAGATGAAGGGCTAAAAAATAGAAAGGCTACTCTACGCCAGATATTTACATCCCCAGATTGCATCGATGCCCGTAAAGAGTTTGTTACAGAAGCTTTCCTCGACGGTCCAAACAGTTCGTTTCCTGTGACCATATAGTCCTGCCCACACACACAACGTGTCACATTACCATGGGTTACGCTGCCAATCAGATCCATACCGGTGCGATTCCACGCTCTGTGAAAAGTGGGAGACACTGGTTCAAACTGAACGAAGAGGAATAATGAAAGGCATCTATCTGGGCTGTTCTGATAGGGAGCCAACACGCAGCGGGCTTAGGGAGAAAATGGCCGGTGAATGAATTAGGCGCCGATCGCTCAATGTTTGCACGAGATTCATGTCCAATTAAACGAGGCCCATTAAAGCCGGGCTTAATTTACTCAATCAAAACATTTTAATGAAGTCCGGAGCGTATCAGATTTGGAGTGATTAATCTTTGACATTTGCCTTAATCATTACATATCGGCAGAGTTTTGCCCTGTAGAAAAAGTGAGGAAGAAACGGAGAGAGAGAGAGAGAGAGAGAGAGAGAGAGAGATGGAGAAAAGAGGGAGTGATTGATTGCCTGCATAAATAACTCTACTTCAGCAGGGCTATTTCCAACTGTATTACTTTGGCTGACTCCACAAAGAAAAACAGCTGTAGAGAAAACAGCTTCATTGATTGTTTGGATACACAATGTGTACAGCGTGCATTCTAGATCCATGATAATTAACGGATATTAAAACCAGCGCTGTCCCATTGCCATGGCGATGACTGACTGAAGGTAGTGTGTGTAGATGTGTGTGTGTGTTTAGTGTGCATACCTGTAGCTTTGACCTGCTATTTATGTACGCATAAAGCTGTGAGTGCACGCTTGATAACATGCCGTCCTATCTTTCGTATCTGTGTGTGTGTGTGTGTGTGTGTGTGTGTGTGTGTGTGTGTGTGTGTGTGTGTGTGTGTGTGTGTGTGTTTGTTTGTTCTGAACAGAACTGCATGTCATCACAATGCGGCCGGCCTTTCTGGCTGTCTCGCCGGCTGACAAGGGTGTGTTCTAATCTGACAGCAAATCCATCCAGGCCACGCCCTGACAAATGACGGCAACACCACCTTCTTCCCTCTCTCTCCTCTCCTCTCCTCTCCTCTCTCCCTCTCCTCTCCTCTCCCTCTCCTCTTCCTCCCTCCCATTCCTCCCCCCCCCCCCCCCCCTCCCCTCTCCCTCCTCTCCCCTCTCTCCTCTCTCCTCTCCTCTCCGGGCAGGATTCAATCCGTCAGAAGCCAGACCAGCCCCAAGGTACACACACACACACCCTGAGACGGAGGTGTCGCGGCGTCACGGGGAATGCGTCTGTGTACAGGAGCTGGCGACCGCCGATGGCTCTGTGGGCCTGTTCGCCGGCCCGCGTGGTGAAAGTGCCACTCGAGAACGTCCTCGCGGCGTAAGCCAAAGCCGGAGGCGCTGGTGGTGTGATCAGCCTGGGTTTGTTGTTCAGGTCTTGTGGGAGGTGGAAGAGTGTGAGAGCTACAGCCAGGGAGGGGGAGAGGGAAGAGGGTGGCGCTCCCAGGGGACATACGACGTAAACACTCTTGCGTTTAAATAGGTGGTTCCACTCGAGATGGATCCCCAGGCATGCCAAACCAAAGCGTCGTCCTCCAGCCTGCTCTGTGCCTCCTTGGCAAGGCGCCCCACAGTGAGGGCACAGTCGCCAGTATCACTGTAAAGTACACATTACCTTTTTATAATATAAAGGCCAAAGCCAGTGAGCTCCTGTGACTTATGCTGACTGTAGGAGAGCTGGCCTGTGTGTTGTTGAGCCGAGCGATGGTGGGTGTCCGTGTACACAGCCTTGGACAGACTCCCTTTGGGAGAACGGAGGCGGCCGCGGTACGAGGCCATCGTGTTCTGCAGCATCTCCACCGCCATCGCTCCTCCTGCTCCACCATGGGGTTTGGACTCGTGGAAGGAGGCGGGCCGGCGTTCCTCCTCCTCCATGGAGTCATTCATCAAGAGGCTGTGGCAGAGCGGGACCCCCGGGCCCCCCCCCCCCCCCCCCCCCCCCCAACACACACGTTGGCTCGCGTCACTCGACACAAGGAGAGTTTAGACGACGGCAAGGCCAGCCGCGCGGGTCCCGTCCTCCGAGGGTGGAACCTGCTGTAACTCCACGGCGACCCCTCAGGCCATTGTCCCCGTCAAGACCGTGAAAAAGAGGCTGGCGTGTGGGTACCCGCGGCGGAGCGCCGCCATTCCAGAGGAGAGCCGACGCGCCGTGATTGGATGTATCGTGAAGCCACAAAAGACCCATGGCGGCGGCGGCGGCGGCGCAGGAAGTGGGACGAGCGAGAGTTGTTTGTCCGCCCCGAATGGGACGAGCTCGGCTCACACAGGGAGCAGGAAGTGGGAGGAACTCGGCTTACACAGGGAGCAGGAAGTGGGAGGGGCTCGGCTTACAAAGGGAGCAGGAAGTGGGAGGAGCTCGGCTTACATGGGGAGCAGGAAGTGGGAGTAGCTCAGCTTACACGGGGAGCAGGAAGTGGGAGGCGCTCGGCTTACACAGGGAGCAGGAAGTGGGAGGAGCTCGGCTTACACAGGGAGCAGGAAGTGGGAGGAGCTCAGCTTACACAGGGAGCAGGAAGTGGGAGGAGCTCGGCTTACACAGGGAGCCGTGGAGCATCGGCGGTGCGTTCGTGGATCGTGGCGCAGTTCAGTTCGAGGCTGCGGGCTTCGCTGACCCGTGCCCGCGAGCCCCCACGTAACGGATGCCTTTGACTCTCGACCGCGGCGAACAGAGACGAGCACAGGCAACCCCCCCTGAACAGTCGGTCCCTTTCATCCCCCCATAAGCAGTGCAGCCCTAATTGAATTTGCGTCGTGAAATGGAGACGTATGAACGGAAAACCGAGCGTTGGCACCGTGTACGGCGGTGTTTCGTGCCGGCCTGTTTTTGGCGGATAGACGCTTGCCGTTATCAGCGTTCCGTGCCTGTCTGCCTGTCTGGGAGCAGCGCCGGGGTCATCCGTATCGGGTAGCCACGTAATTCACTTGTCAAACTCATTTAGGGAGACGAAGGCGAAGCTCCAAGCTCCTGTCTGCACTGCAGGCTGGGAGAGGACAGATGAGGAGGAGGAGGAGGAGGAGGAGGGAGGAGGGTAGACCAGAGGGAGAGGAAGGGCATCTCTGTCCAATCGTCTGGAAAAGGAGAGCAGAGGAAAGCGCACAGTGTTCGCGTTGCCACGGGCCTTTTCCTATGTGAACAGAGTGTTGAAAGGAGGGGCATACTTTCACTTGGCAAGGTTCATGAAATAAAGTCTTAGGTTTATCCTACTGTTGGTCCAGGTCACTACATTACACACACAGACACACACACACACACACACACACACACACATGTCCATCCATCCATCCATCCATCCATCTATACATACATACATGTATACGTACATACATACAAACATATTAATTATTCAGGGCTTACAGTACAAACTGCGTCTTGCCAGTCCATGTAGTTTACAAGGTGTTCATCGTTGTTGTTTTGCATTTACTCCTGAGACCAGCATGAAGCTTTCCATACAGTGTACTCTATAGTTAGGTTACAGGTGCCATTAGAAAAGCACGTATCCAAATAGGCTGTCTGGTCAAGCTCATTGGTGAAATATTTATGATTCCTAATTAACTTGTGTAGGTTCTATAGGCATGGGTCCGTTTATCATGAGCCAGGAGGTCAGGGGGTCACTAATTACATATTAATAGTCAGCCTTGTGAACACTAGTCTGTTCCATCCCCCCGATTTGGACTGAAAAGATTCTGTCAGATTCCTTCACAAGATTGCAAAACTGGTTTATGTTGACGAAAAATAAGCTTATGTGAGTAATAAATTGTATTACAAACCGTATTGTCTCATAACCATGACGTTACCTTCACAGTGCATGTCCAGCCCTGGGGTTGTGTAATAATCACACAGGCAAAGTCAGGCCTCCTTAAAGCCGAGAGGCGACAACGTCACCTGCGTGGCCTCTACTGAGCTGTGGAGTTAAGTCAACGAAGACAGGGGATCGTCTCAAACCGTGGGCAGGAGCCTGGCGACCCGCGGACCGGGAGAGGGGAGAGGCCGGAGTGTGTGCTGAGTGGATCAGAGGACGAGGACTGTGAACGCCACCCCGAGGTTAACCCAAGGTTAACGGCGATACTTCCTGTTTTGTTTTTTTTGCCTAAGTGCCGGCTAACCCCCGCCTGCCAACCCCGCTCCTCCACAGACGATTGACCCCGGCCAGCCTCCGAGGCGTGACTCGAGTGCGGATGAGGTCCCCGGCCAGGCCTCAGCGCTCCGCTCCGTCAGCGAGAGTGGGGAGAATATTGTGCCGCAAAGGGCAGACATCCCTCACTCTGTGAGATTTCCACACCAACGTTCCCCACCTGAACACTTTGCAGAGCCCTTTTTTTCCCGTTTGTGTGGAGCGCTCAACACTGCCATAACTCACAGTATAAAGATGGCTTTGTTGCTGAAAGAGAAAGTAAAAAAAGTGTGGAACATTATTCATGCGCCCATCCACTGTTCGTGCTTGCATATTTGCCTGTGTGTAATGTTGTGTGGCCGAGATAGATTGTCGTTTCCACAAGTTGTTTTTTTCGCTGTATTTAAAGCTCCCTGGCTGGGCTGTGTCTGAGGCAGGGAAACACGCGGCCGGTGCTCCGCTTCGCAAACAACAAATGGTTCAATACCTGAAACGTGGCGCGCTTGCTGAACAGCAGACTGTAATTGGGTATGAAGGGTAATAGAGACTGTTTCTCCTCTCCAATTGAACCGCTGCTGATGAGGTCACGGCAGCCTTCTGCCATTACAATGGGCCCTTTGGATGCCGCGAGAACGACCTACTGTGTCCCACTGGAGACAACAACACACAGAACCTCTTTGTGACAGGAGTGTGAAGGGCTTTAGGATCATTTACAGTGAGGGGGCCTGTAGTCATGATCTACGATGTTAATGCATCAGAAGAAATATATTTATCCTGTCTTTACTGCCCCCGCTTGCCAGTTCACATCTGGCTGGTGTAACAGTGGATTACGGTTCACGGGGAATATAAGCAACATTTAGAGCGCCGCCTTTCCCATGGAGATGTCACATCCTTTGATAATTGAACGTGAACCCTGGCGCCTCAGAGAATGAGATCGAATCTTCATCCCACACGGGGTCCGCGTTAGTCAACCGTCTTTACGGACGCGGCCCACAAAGTGCAAACCGTTTTGAAATGTCGGCCTCTTCGTTTGGTTCTCCCCTCTAAGATATTATTTAACGCCTTGAAGCACCGTGCCTGAACCCCGTGCCCCAGTTCCACAGAACGACGCGCGATGCTATCGTCTAATGGAAACAATAACTTTGATGTAGAGGCTCGATAAATAATGCATTACGTGAGCGAATGCACCGCGGGGGAACGCTAAAGGTCGGGGGGAGTTTACGCAGCGACATGTGGCCCGAGAAGGAGTCAAAGCCACAGTGAATTATTGAGAGGGGGGATTTCTCTGACAGCGCGGCCACGGGGCTGAGGGACGTTATGGCAGCCATCCAGTGTATGAACCTGTGCCACTGCGTCTCCCACACCGGCAGCCCTCCCGTTTAACGGTCTCCTCGTCCTCCTTCTCGTTTTTCATGAGCGGGGTTGATCTCATTAGCAGAGCGGGGGCCGGGCTAGAGTTACACCCCGTCCCTCGGCAGCCTGGGAAAGGGACGGGGGCCTCCGACGGAGAGGTGATGACACACAGCTGTCTGGGAAGCCCATTCCCCAGCCCCTGGATGACGAGCTCGGCTACGACCAGGAATTCCCCATTGCCGATGCCGGATAGGAAGAGGGGAAGGGGGGCTGTCGTTCACTGGACACGATCGATAGCAGAGCCTCGGTACGATGAAACGCTGGCTCAGGCCTTTTTAGCTCGGTGGAGTGATATGGTGTCCGTTTCACATTAGCAGTACATCAGAGTGTTAAAACAGCCAATCTTTCTACTCCAGCCGTGTGCTTTTTGTGACGGTTGGAGGTGTGTGTGTGTGTGTGTGTGTGTGTGTATCTGCCTTGCGCCTAGCTTGAACCTATGAAAAAAAACAAAATCTAGACCGGAGTCAGCTCCCCTTCATGTTTTACGAGGGCACAGGCGAGGGCTTGTTCACAGCACGGGCCAAAGGCACAACAAGGGCACCTGTCACTCCAGCGCAGCACCCCTAATGTCCCGTCCTCCCCCCCCCCCCAACCCCAGTGGACGCCCCGAGGAGACGGAGGAGAGGAAAAGGCCAAGGGGGACGGAGGGAGTGACGGGCTAGGAGACGGAGAGATACAGAGAGAGGCGTTCTACCGTCGCTGTCCCCCCAGTGCTGGGGCCGGGCCCTGATCGGCAGTGTTAGTCAGCAGCGTTAACGGCAGCGTTAATCAAGAGAACAGCAGAATATAGATCAGGAGGAGGAGCTACAGAGGCCCTGTTAAATACCCTGATTGGACGGTGGCATGCTGTCAATCTAACAATTTATTACCTGCAGCCTGTTCTCTGAGGCAGTCCCATGGGATCTTGTGACTAATCTGAAAACGAAAGAATGGGTTTGAACCTGTTAGCCTAATACGTTAGTTGTTTCAAATGTCCTAATGGTGTAAGTCACAGACTCTGACTCTACGTTGAGAAAGACGAGCCGTCAAAGCTCTGGAGCGTCTGAGCGATGGCCGGCTGGGCTTTAGCCATCTCCATTTAGGATGTCTCCTGCACTCACTCCCACATTTTATCCAGAGTGTCGAGAGATGAACTAATGTGTCAATGTGGTATGAGTCCATTACCACTGAGCTACGAGCCCGTCCCAAGGGCAGTAAAACAGTATGCGGGAGGGCTCTGTCTCTATCTCTCTCTCTCTCTCTCTCCCTCCCTCCCCCCTCTCTCTTCCTTTCTCCCCCTCCCCCGCTCTTTCTTTCTTCATCTCTCTCTCTCTCTCTCTCTCTCCCTCTCTCTTTATCTCCCTCACTCTCCCTCTCTCACTCTCTCTCTCCCTCTCTCTCTCTCTCTCTCTCTCTCTCTCTCTCTCTCTCTCTCTCTCTGTCTCAGCTTTTACCAGCCCCATAAAGCCCCTGCATGATTGATCTGATTTACGGACCGTCTCTTTAAAGGGAAGGGGAGGCTCCTCGCGCCCAGACTGAGGACTTGTAAAAAGAGGGCAGTAGATGACAGTGATAAGGAGGCCTGTTGAGGAGGCACTGGAGGGGACTGTTAAATCCCCAAATGAGTGCTCCTCCTGGTTCAATGCTCCATACGTTCAACGCTAACAAGTCTGTAATTGTTCGGAGGCCCAGCAGCCGGTCTCTCCATCGTCTTTAAGCCAAGAGGAGCACGGAGGAGTTTTTTTTTATCATAACACTTCCAGTGTGCGAATGAACAAAAGCCGGCGTGATTGGTTGACGTGGCGAGTCAACACCGCTCTGAGCAGAGGCTTCCCAGAGCTCACCCTGCCAACGCCAAGATGTTGCCACGCTCACTACGAACGAAGCGCCGCGTTTGTGTTCCCTAACTACTTTCCCTAGGCAAAGGCAGGGTTCCGCGGAAGCGCCTTTGTGGCTGTCATTCCAAGTTCCCACTTCAGCGTGCGAGCGTCGCGCGCGTCGTTCAGAGAGTCGGCAGACGCGTTGCTGTTCGGCGCTCCCCTGAGGGGGAGGCTTCGCCTCGCCAGGAAGGGAACAAAGCCCCCCCGCCTTCCCTTCGTTCTGACACACCTGTTCATGTAGGGCCTGTTCTCCGTCTGGGGTGGGTGGGGGGGACTGCTCCGATGGCGTCAACAGGGAGCTCAAACTGATCTCCTGGAGGGGGGAGTTAAACTCTGAGCTCTTTAATGTGTGTACCTTTGGGGAGCCAGGCAGGCAGGCAGGCAGGCAGGCACACATGCACGCACGCACGCACACACACACACACACACACACACACACACACACACACACACACACACACACACACACACGCGCACACACACACACGCACACACAGGGGCCTCGTCGCCTCCCTCCGGAGTAGTCAGCGTGATGCCTGGGATGTGAATAAATTAGGAGCCTGCCGCCTCGCTGTAGATGCTCGGGAGATAACCTGCGAACGTGTGGAGCTTCTTCTGCAAATGGTTCCCTAAGGTGGGGGCCGTGTGAGCCCCATCCCGTTCTCCTGTCGCTGTGAGCAGCGTTTAAACGGAGGAGGCCTGGAGCAGTGCAGGAGGGATTTACTCCCATGTTCCCTGCATCGGCTTATTTCCTACTCTCCTGTCCTCTCCCCTCTTTCCCACTCTTTTATTCCGCTCCATATAAGATAAACTCTAGGCGTTCTAAAACGTTGCCACAGATACTTAGTTTGAGTCCGAGTTTTACCACTTCCAGTTTGACTTACTAAGTGTGTCATCAAATCTTAATATTTGTTTGCTAAATGACTGGCCAGATTTATTTCTTTACTTAATTAAAGCAGCCTGCCGAAATGTTAATATTTACACTTGTTCTCCACGGTAAGAAAGAAGCTAAGCTAAGCACCCTCGTCTGAGCTGCAGAGGAGGAGCCGGACCCCCAGCTAGGCCGCGGCTGCACTCCATCGCACTAATGGGACCGCGGTGTCACTTTTACGGCCGCGATGTGTCCGCCTCTGTACACACAACGGACCCATCAACACAACAACGATGGCGGCCGCGGTGAGATAGTACGGCGGCCCGTGTTCAGTCCGGTGTTGTGCGCGAGAGAGAGAGAGAGAGAGAGAGAGAGAGAGAGAGAGGGAGCGAAAGAGAGAGAGAGAGAGTGCCCTGCCTGATGAATAAATCAGCGGGCCAACGGAAGCCGTCTGTCGTGTGCGAACCCCCGTTGATGAAGAATCCCTGGCCGGCTGCTTCAGAGCTTTACCTTCAGCAGCCCTCCCCTCCCCCTCCGCCCCGTCTCCATGTCCAGTGTGGAGGATGTTTTCACGGAGCCCACCGTGGCCCGTGGCCCGTGGCCCTGCTGGAGCGATCACGTCTACGGCGGTGGTGGGGGAGGCTGTCGGAGCCATATGCCGGCGATCCCTCACAGAGGGTCTGGGCAGACGCTTGGGATGCTGCCAGGAGCCAGGAGCCAGGAGCCAGGAGCCAGGAGCCAGGAGCCAGGAGCCAGGAGCCAGGAGCCAGGAGCCAGGAGCGGGGCCCGGGCATCGGGAGATGGATAGCCGTCTGTCTCAGCTCTTTGGCTTTGACAGCCTCTTCTGGGTTTTTCAAACGCTAATGACACAGTTGAGGACCTCCTGGGACAGGCCACTGGAAATCAAAGCTGACGGGAAGGTCTGGATATGGCTGGAAAACAAGCCTAAGCCCTTTATGGGCAGGGTCACGGGAAAGCCATTACCGGAATTGGATACATTTCTTTGGTTCATTACCTCGCTGTAAATTGGACGGCCTCACTGAACATTTCACTCTATAGACCGTCAATGTAGGCCAAGCAGTCAAGGGGGT
>JAPMUY010001322.1:15000-75000 GCA_026901105.3 Galaxias olidus
ACACTGTGGGAGGACTCCTAACGTGGTCAGCGTGGCACCGAGCCATGCGTCTCCACGGTGAGCTAAGCACCGTCGTCCGACGTCGCTCGCTGTTTAAACGGCTGCTCTGACGACACGCTCCCGTCAACCAGGGCGTCTTCAGGACTACGGCATGGACGTCCGACAGGCTTCTATACCGCGGACATGTTCTCCATCTGTTTTTTTGTGTGTTTGTGTGACAATTGAAAGGGGGGAAGATCTCCATATATTTGGAAAGGACGGGTCACTCCTACCACTGTGTTCCAAACAGCCCTGCCCTGAACTCAGGTAGAGACCCGTGTATTATGGAGGCCTGCCATTTTGGCGGCTCACTTGGATGATGTCACCTCAGGGTTGTTATTGTCTGTGGTGACCGTGAGCTCCAGGGCTCCAGGTCTGGTCTGCGTCGCCGCGCCGCCGGGTCTCCGGACAACGTGCAGGGGCCTCCCATTAACATGCCTCCCCCCGTCTATCAGCCAGATTGGTGGCTCCTTAATCCATCTGTCACCGTCTCTATCCATTTGTCTTGCTGGCGGTGGGCCCCCGTGAGCATTACATCCCACGCTGCTAACGTGGCTGTCAGGCTGCAGCAGGGCCCGCTGTCTGGGCCCGGGCTCTACGCCGGCTCCTCCTCATAACGGCGCGCTGTCAGCGCTCACACGCAGGAGAAACAGCAACCTCACAAGTTAGCGGGTGGGATGCTCGCAAGTGTGATTACGAGCTCAGTGTGATCACTACCTGTGCGCTCCCAAATCAGGCTGTCGAAGTGGGAAGGATTGCTATGGCAACCTCTGGCAAATTCTCAGCGAGCCAAATCTGCCAAATTAACTCATTTGAAAAAGCTTCTTTGCCGAATACTGTTAATGGGGTTGATGTTTATAGATGTTTGGTTTATCTTTTCGGGGCAACTTACAGGTCACATTCCTGGGTGTAAAAATTATAAAAATTGTAAGAATTGTCTATTATTAATGATTTGCAATGATGTCATATAGGTTTCAACACAACAGCATTGACATATAAAAACGTTGTTTTAAAAATACATAGTCAAGCCTTCAATCAAGCGTTGCATTTTCCGTTCCAGTGGCGTGACTCTCACTCGGGCATCGCGCTCGCCATGAGACTTTTTGGTTTCCTCGTCGGCCATTTTATCTTGAGTGAAGCTTTTAGTTTTTTTCTCCGTGCGGATGATTTGTCTTTTGATTTGTGGATGCCGTGCTGAGTCCCCGTCCCTGGGAGCAGCCTGTGGTGTGCTCCACTGCCTCCCGCTCCACGACAGCTCAAACCTTTCAACCACGGCAGCCGGCTCCCGCATCCTCCAGCCCAGAGCCAGGAGAACGTGCCTCTGTCCTGACCGGCTTCAACGACGACACCTCTGTCGGAAAGGAATGCTGATCACTTGAAAGACATTATATCGGGGGTCTGACTTTGAAGGGGCGACTAATGCAGTCCCGGGTATCAACATCCTGCCGGCTCATTACGGGCTCACAGGACATCCTGCTTGGTGCTCCTTCTAATGATCTGTATTTGTCACTCCTTACCCAGGCCCTCCTCCTCTCGCTCATGAATCATTCACAGGGCCTCTCGTCTCATCCCGGCTGAAAGCTGCGGCATAATTGAAAGGAGCAGTTCTTCTTCCCTGTGTCTACTACAACGCTTTATTCACTAAATGAATGAGATGTGTGTGTGTTTGTGTGTGTGTTAAGTTACGTTCCGTTTAAGTCAGTGGCGCCACGCGTTACCGCGCTCTGTGATTTACTATGTATTTGCAGTGTTTTGAATAATGATGTGTTCATGTGTGCGACTGCCTGCTTGGAAACGGGTGCGTGTGTCTATGTCTACATACATCTGTTCTCAGCCCCAAGTCCATTCTAAAATATTGTCTTTTGATGTGCTCATCTTGGAGTGTGGCATAATGGATATAATAACATCCTATACTGTGTATGTTGAAATGACATGTTTGACAGTCATTCCCACTGGCAGTGTCGGTGAACATGACCTTCTGTTGGTACGATCTTTACCCCGGCCTGTCACTGCCCCGTCCTCTCACCCCGACACGGGCCCCCAACCACCGTCTTGACAAAATGGAGTCTTTGAGCCCGGCGACCTCTGTCATGGACGATGCGACCTCGGCTCAGACTGTGGCCGCGAGGCCCATCGATCACTCCCCAACGAGACCGGCGGCCGCTCGTCTCTCAGCTGTCGCTCTTCCCCCGGATGCCTCGCGTGACGTCTCCTCCCGAAACGGTGTCACTTTGCAATCGGGAGGAGGGTCCCGAGGGCTTACCTGTAAGTGCACATTGTTGTCACTGAGGTAAGTAAGTAAGTAAGTAAGTGTTAGTAAGCAGACGTATGATAAAAGCTTGTGTGCAGAGTATTTCGGTGAACCCACCACCAATGCTAAAAATCTCTGTTTAGATGGGGGTATTTGCAGCAGCGGCAGCAGCAGCGGCAGCGGCCTGAGACTAAATGAGAGCGTGCAGATGGAGCTCCTCCAGCCTCCAGGGAATACCATTTGGCATCTGGGTGTCTCATTTTTGGGGCTGGAGAATGCTGCATTACAAACACCTTACAGTGTTTCTCGCTTGCTCCTGTTTCGGTTGCAGGCAGTGTCACAAACACCTGTTTACTTCGCTAGCATGCGTCCACTTGACTCTGAATGTGGTGTCAAATGGACAGTGGAATTCTTGGAATTCGAGTCCACTGGAGAGAGCAGCGGATCCTCAGCCCTCAGATCCCTGTTATCCGCCCAATTTCCAGGGAACAATGCCGGCCTATGAGGGAAACAGGATGACGGTGGTACCTCGTCTTTCCCTGGGTACTCCCCCATTAGAGAGTGAAGCACAGGACTCGTCACTCCCTGTGTTTTAAAGCCCCACTCGTAGTTTGGCGTGGGTAGTCACATAACAGCAGTTGTTTATGAGCAGCTAATGAAATCCATGCTGTGAAATCCCCCTTGCTCCCCGATGTTTCATGCTGATGAGCCTGGCTCCCTCCGTGATGGACTCCCACTCCCGTAGGTACACCCGTAAATAAGGGTCTGTTAAAACGCTTCACCTGCTGTACAATAATGCAAGCAGGCATTTCAGTGCGCGACGGGCAAAGAAAAATCAAATCCCCACCAGACTGAAATGTAGCCCTTCTAGTCGGGTTCGTCGAGTTGTCCTCTTTTCCTGCCGTCGTTCTTTATCTCCACCTCACTTTCCCTCCCCCAGTTCCTCCCTGTAAGCCCCCCCTCACCCCCACCCTCTCTTGTCATTTTGTCTTTCGCAATCCACTTCATTTGGAGGCTTACAAATTCTATTAGGGTGAGCGCGTGCGCGCGCGCGGCACGGCGAGCAGCATGAGGGGGAGTTGCCTCGCAGGGGGGACCGGCTCATAATACTAATAAACGAGCACCACTGTGCCTTTGCCTCCCTGCCCTGTGGGAGGCGAGGGAGAGAGGACTGAGTAATTGGAAAATATCCCTGCCTCGTATTCCAAAGAGATGCGGGCCCCCCCCGTCCCCCCTCCCCCCCATCCCTCCCCGTCCTCCAGCATCACCTCCCCTCTCAGTTTAACCGCCCCTTGCCCTCCCCTCTCCCTCTGCCTCACTACAACAATGAAATATACTGTTCTCGTTCTGTTTCATAAAAGACCCAATTAGCTTGCTGGAGGAAGTCTGTGTGCATGTGTGTTTGCACGTGTGTGTGTGTGTGTGTGTGTGTGTGTGTGTGTGTGTGTGTGTGTGTGTGTGTGTGTGTGTGTGTGTGTGTGTGTGTGTGTGTGTGTGTGTGTGTGTGTGTATGTGTGTGTGTGTGTGTGTGTGTGTGTGGAGGGGATGGGAGGGAGAGGGGAGGGTTGGAGGGGGCACAAAGGGACAGAAAGGAGTTTGTTTAGTCCTTTGCCTACGTCATGTGATCCTCTGCATACGGACATGGGGTGAGCTGTTGGGGGCTATAGAGGGCCATCTCCGTGGGAGCTGCCTGTGTGTGTCCGCACGCTGAAGCCCACGGCCCTGGGCGACCGGAGCTAATGCCAGGGATACACTCTCCAGACGGCCAGGCCCAGAGCCACACTGGCCAGGAAGCGAGGTGTCTCATTAGCTTCCTGCCATTGCATGGAAATGGAACACAGCGTCACTTCCACCTATCCTCCCGTGTTCTGAGCCAACTGCCACGCGCTGGAACACTGCAAAACTCGCCAGCTACACTGCAGTGTCTGAGGGGGTCAGAATCAATCCAGTGTGGGGAGCGCCTGCTTTGAGGACTCTGTGCAGGTGTGCGGCGCGGATCAATGCACCACACACGGACAAGCCTGTGTCACTTCACTCTGTGAAATGGAAACCACATGCTCGTGTGTTCTGCTGCCATTATAGCATGACACATGTCGACGGTCTCAAGTTGAACTTCATGGGTGAACTTCTCGGCCGAGGGATTTTTTAACTTCTTCCAACTGGAGTAGAAAAACTCCCATAGTTTCATACCAAAAATTGGTTGTGACTGAATGAAATCAAAAATGGAAAAAAAGCAGTTCTGATATGATGATCAAAGGTACAGCCTATATGTACTTGGCTTGACAATTCCAAGATATTATTTGGGTTTTTTTAAGTAAAATATAATTTCTACCGATAATACTATATACTGTGGTTGCCACTTCAAAGAGCAGTTGTAGTCTTTTTTTGGAACCCCGCTGCTGAAGGTAGAAGCAGACAGAGGAGCAGGCCCGTGTCTTTCTGTCTCCTCAGCTTAGCTTTGTTTCATCCTCGGCTATATTTGGAAACCATCGTGATTTATTCACACGGAGGCTAGAAACACGAGAAACACTCCTCGGCGCGCTGTTGACTCAAGGCTGACAGCTCACAACTAAACTATGGGCAACTAAACTACTACATTCACCGGGAGAAATGGCGCCGGCGTTTGATTAAAATGCCCTCTGTAAGAGCTGGAGCGCTGAGTGAAAGGCCAGCTTTGACATTTAGTGTGGGGAGCTGTTCCTTGAGAGACCTTCACGTTGACTGAGAGCTTGGCAAAACGCTGAGTTGTTTGACCGTTCAGCTGATGGACATATTGCCCCATCTCGAGGGGCCCAGTCTCCTGATGTGCCTGTTCGTTCACGGCTGAGGCGCTGAAGGGCGCCACGACGGGGCACACAGGATTGAAATGCAAATGGGACTGATTGTGTTAACCGGGCCGAAGTTAGGTGAGCAAAGAAAACGCGGACGAGCTCCTTCCAATAACCTCAACCGCACGTTCGGTCTGTGCTGGTTTTTCCACACTGACGTCACTGATACAAGGCTCCATGTTTTCAACGTTAAGGATTCCGACCGGGTTGAAGCTCAAAGGACTACTTCGTGTTCAACACGATTGTGACAAGTGGAATCACTGAACATTTTGTTGTGTTGTGAAATTTGTGTCACGCGCACGCCCTCCGGGCAGCGAAAGACGATCCAATCCAATCCAATTATCTCCGGTGAAATCACCCACCTCTTACGCGCCGCCCATTAGGCCAATCATTCCAACGAGCCGTCAGACAGACACGCAGGTCACATTGCCGCACTTACCACTAGTCATAATGCAGGTGTACTTCAGAACAATAGGTCATAAGGCACTTATTAGCAATCAATTAGCCAGCAGCTCCTCGTGCATTAACATGCAGTTAGAGGGAATTAACCACTTATTAGGCCTTAAGGGACAACTCGTTAATGATAAGTACCTGGCCTCCACTCATATATGGTATAACCACTGTCTCATCTACAAATAGCAAATAAAGGACTGTAAATGGCTAATAAAAACCTGTAAGAGGCTGAGGAAACAGCCCAGGGTAATTATGGCCTTCTACTTGAATTTGGCCTGCCTAGAAAAGTTTTATTTGAAGGTTGTGTCACATGCACAGTCTGAATAGGAGGGGTTATCACAGGCCTTCTGGACGGGCCACGGGAAGAGGCCAGTTCCTGCACTGAGTAGCGCTCTGTTCCCCTAAGTGCCATCCATGGCAGTCTTTTTTAAATGGTATTGTATTCATGGCATCATTATACAGCCCACTTGTGCTCCACACTCGAGGATAACCAGTGAACAGGCACGAAACAATGTGAAGAATCTGATCGTCTATTAGTAAATCTGATCTCCTAATTACCACCATCTGCCGTGCGGTTGCATCGTTTGGGAGGAGGAAAGCGGTAGTGATGTGCTCGGCGTCTCAGCTTCACAAATGATACAGCGAAGTTACACACAACTCTTTTATGGTATAGTTGGCGATGATTATTTATGGGATTCCGTGTTTTGTTTTGTTTTGTTAGAGAGCGTAATTTGAGACAAGAACATGTCATCCATTGTGAGCTGTTGGATTAATACAGTCACTTCATTGAGTGCATGTCACTTTTTATTAGTTCAATTCGACCCTTTTGGCATTTCTCCAAGGACGTCAGCCCATTCATGAATTCAAACAGTACCCACCGGTTTGATCACTAAATGGTAATTATGCGTTGTCTCTTTGAGAAGACATCCCCATCTCCTCCCTCCCACCCACAGAGCCTCACAGTCTGAATGTGCTCTGTCTGGTGACCTCCCTTCCAGAGTACAGAGTGTGCCCTTTTGTCTCGCTAACAGGCCGTTTTTAAAGGGTCACGTCACATCCAGGTAAGAGAGGCTGCTTTTGTATTGCTCAGCTCCTCGTGGAAGGAGCCTTGAGAAGGATAGCAACCGGAGACCAGGTGTCATCGGCTAATGTCGTTTCCAAGACTTCAAATGAGTTTGTAGAACAATATAGGTGCAATATCGTTCTCTCTGGTATTTAAAGAGTAACTCGACACCAAAATCCAATACAATGCACTTGAACGTACCTGAGTGTTAAACAACTATCCAGTTAAAAAACTATTTTATTGAAAGTTATTTTGGTTTGTGTTTCTTTCCCATAAGAAGAGCCTTGAGGACGGCCTATCAAGAACATAAAAACGACACCAAAAATGGCATGTCAGCAAAGTTTGAAAATCGTGAGCTTAGAGTTATGAGGTTCCACCTGCGTTTTTGTCGAAATTGAGTTTTTTGCACATTTTTTACATTTGGGGGTTTCTTAATGCCTGTGTGGTGTTTATTTTTATTTTTTCATTTTTTGGGGGTCAGTAAATCATAAAATAAAAACTACATGCCCAATTCTGCCAGCTCAGAAGTAAAAACCTTGATCCTCAATATCTCTGAAGTAGCCTAAACGTAGATGGAACCTTATAACTCTGAGCTCACAAAATGTTAAACGGCCAGACAGCCCACTGTGCCACACCCACATGATGGCCACTGCCACCTGACTTGAACCTTTTCCTAAAACCTTAATGATGCTGCAACTAGGTCTACTGGGTCTAATCACTGTTTAACCCCCCGAAATATAAAACGAGCCTATTATTAGGCAAATGGAGGTCCCTCCACAACAGAAATGTGTGCCTGTCACAACAGATTAAATATGCAGGTGGTGGCAATCGATCAGAGCCTGAGGAGTCTTATGAAGGTGATTCCAGGGGTGTGGGGGCAATGAAAGTTTGGGTTGAGGCTGTATAATTAAAGCTGATTATGGAGAGACTGAGGGGAGGCAAAGACACAGAACACACATTCATCTTCTCCTCTTAACGAGCAGCATCCAGGACAGCAGAATTAGCCCGTTTGCTGTCCTCTCCCCCACCCTGCCATTTTGTAAGAAGCACCCTCCTGCCAGAAAACTATGCACGGTCAAGTGGGTCCCTCCCAAAACATGACTCTGCTCAGGGCAGGGAGGTGCCCCTTACTCTGGGCATTGGAAAGAAAAGGAGCCCCTCCCTCCGGGCTCTTCATCCATGTGGTGTGATCACACTGCCTTTCCTGAGCGCCTCCCTCCCAGACATTTACAGACCCACCCCCTTTTGCTAGTCTTTTACAATTACTGACAGCTGGTAACGTATCTATGGGGATGATTTGATCAATACCGAGATGGTCTTCTAGTTGATAGAAGCAAGGAGCATGGGGTATATTTAACAAGCCACCATTATCCCTTTTCGCCAAACCCACTGTAATCTTTATTAGCATGCGATTATCATTGATTGTGCTTTATTTGGTCGCATTTACTCGTGTTAGTGTTACACACATGCTTTTTGAATGTCCATTGAATGTCCCTAGGGGATGAACGAACAAGAAAATCCATACTGTTCTACTTATATTATGACAACTGCAACAAAGATCAATTTATTGAATTCGTAAAATGTAGCTTGAGCTCCACAAGGTCCAATTATGTAGATAGACATTTTTGTATCTAATTATTCATGAATCGTAAATCTTGTTCTATTTCCATTAAAATAGAAGATTGACACGCGGGTTGTCAAGGGTGAAAACAGTATTGATTGTGATTGTGGCTGAATTAAATAAGTAAACCGGGGATTAAGTAATTATTGTTTTTAGAATCAATCTCCTGTCGTTGGAGGCATCCAAGTCTTGCTCTTACCGAGAAACGGACCTGCTGGCAGACCATGGTAACAAAAAAGCTGGAACCAAAGCGATGCTTAAATATGATTGATTCCTTAGTGCTCAAACTATACATGGCATAGATCTGGAATAACTACAATATTGAATAATCATGTTCCCTCTCTGGGCAATAGAATATCAATTGAATAAATGACTGGGACTCTAATGATTCAGTGGCTCTAGAGGCTCTCAGCATGCTTGCTATGCAGTTACTGGTGAGCCCAGGCGTGAAACATGTCAGAATCAATCTTTGAGCAAGACTGTGTATTCTGGTGTACAACACTCCTAACTTGCATTTTCAAAATGGATTTGTTTGAATACATTATTGAATAATACAGTGGCAGTTAGTCTATTACAGTCACAAACAACACCCATTAATCTACAGGTAGTCTTATACATTGCCTAAAGGTAATTAGACTACATTATGATTAGTATGTTCTAAATAAAATATGTCTGACCAAACTATGTACACATTATCTTAAATAGGTTTTATTCATGTTGTGATTATTGGCGGTAAACAATAAAAGCTGTAGCCCACTGTGTTCCTTACACATTTTATCTCACATTGTACTTCCCTTTTTTTATTACTTATAAGCACTATCACGCTGGCTTGAAAGGTAAGTATCTTGCGGTGCTATCAACAAGGTTATGGGCTACCTGCTTTGACATATTTTTTATGTGCAAATGTGTACAAAGATTTTGAGTGTGTAAAACCCTTCTGTCATAAGCTCTTGTTTCAGCTTCATCAGAGGTTGACAGTGTAGATGAGTTACTTCGCCCAAAGGTTTCCCTAAAGGGAAAGCCTATCCCTGTTACATAAGCCACAGGAATCTGACACCTGACTCAGCATCTGAGGATAGAATGGGTCTGTCAATATAGTTTGTAGGTTAGAAGCATTAAGTCACAAGTCCGACCTATGAAGTAAGACACTTTTTGGCCTACTGCATACATGCAAAGTCATGCTAGCTAAATCTATTTTTAGAGCCCTGGGATGACCTGTGACATAATACTAAACAAACTATTTTTAATCTTAAGGCTGGGTTTATAAAGTTCTAGTCAATGAGCTACACATATAATTTATAGACCAGGTATCGGAACCTTTTGATTATGTTGACCTAAACCTATGCTGTGCATTGCATACCGATTGACCAAATAATAATGATACCTAATGAAACCGTTGTAGACTACCAAATTCCATAGGCAGCACTACTTGCGCCGAGGAAGCGCATACCCTGTAAAGCGGCACTGCGGCATCGACATATCACTGCGCCCGGTCCCTTCTCCGGGATCCTGAAGCACGGACTGAGAGGAGAGACCCTTTGCTTCCTTGCGGGAATTATTTGTTTGTTAAAATTTTCCTTTTGTTTTATCTTTTAATGACGAATCGTGTCCGCATGCCTGCGACTTACCCGGACGCTCCCCACTTGCAAGGGTTTGCATTTCTTGGTTTTGCATGACGTGTCTTGGAGGAAAAGAGCCTCGCTTTGTGTGTTAGGGAAAATTAAGCGGAGCTGGAGCAGGAGGCAGTGCCAGGCGCTGTTGTGGACTGGCCACGGAGCGTGAGATTTTCTGACAGAGGGAGACAAAAAGGGCTGAAAGAAGACAGCTAAAGAGTGTTTTACAAGAGAGAATGCAAAAGAAAGGGAGGGGAGAAACAGCTTTAAAACGATTTTCTAGAGCTATAATATATGTCATTAGATGAGTGCTGGCACAGGGCATCAGGTTAAAGGGATAGGTACTGGTAAAAGGCTCAGGACCGTTATTACAGAAAAGCAAAAAAAAAATCTTGTCTTAAGTATATCAAGCTGAACTGCTGCATTGTCGAGGTTGAAATTTTGGATTGTTGCTGCATAGACAGGTTGTTTGGATGGGCCCTTGTTATGCATTCATTATAATCAGCTGCATTTGCAAATGACTGTAATTAGCCAATACATGTGTACAATATGTATTTGTAAGAGTAATCGTGGACTTCTTTGTATGCTGCTTTACAAAATGTCCCTAACCACCTTACATTTAGTATTTGGACAATGACATAATGCAAAGTTGAAGATGGTGGTTGGCTATGACAGATGCATGTCTGGTGGTTGTAGAAATCAAGGTGTGTTCCACTGTCTGTGCAACAGCTACTAAAATTCATAGGGTAGTGTGTGCTTGATGATTCCTTGACAACGAGTTCATGGATCTTCTTTTTATTTTTTTAAATCACTTGCTTGATCAGTTACCTCATAGATATGTTAGCCTGCCATGCCTGTGGTGTCATTGCTGTTGAGAATGTCTTTGCTACAGAGACAGGCTGTATTTTTTTTATTCTCAGGCTTAAGTGCTTTAGAGAATATACTTCAAGTGGCTTAAATAGTGAATGGGGCATGGGTAATTATATAAATATATAAAAAAGAACGGTTATCCTTAGAATTTGTACAGGCTGCCACTGGACACAAGTAGTTACAGCATGGCTGACTGATGAAGGTTCCCATGGTCGAATGCATTGTCTGAACCCATTGCCACCTGTAAGAGGCCTTATCATACTGTTCTCTCAGTAGAACTCATCAGATGAGGTCTAAGTAGATATGAACTTTACATTATTTTAAAGGTGTGCCAATGTTGATGTAATGATGCCACTGTTAAAAGCACCTATGGCTTATAGGGGCTGCTGTCACATAGGGGATTCAAAGTAAGGGAATGTCCATGGGCTATGTGTTAACTTGGTGTTCATTTAAAACTCCAGCTTCGCTGTGTGTATCCGTTTAGAATTAATCAGGTCTGTTTCGTTGTTATAGGCGAGTAAGTAATGCACTGGAAAAGTTAGTCTACCACAATTGAATTGCATGTTAAATTTTATTGAACATTTGGTTGTTTATTGGAAAATGAAGACCGTTTAGGCTATTATGTTGAAGTTTTACAACTTTGTGTTATATGGCAACTTTTGCAATTGCAATTTGCAATATGCAATTTTGTGGTTGATGTAAAACAAATTATAATTTTTCCAGAATATTTTGTTCATTGTAAAGCAGTATGTGTAATATAGTGTCATTTGTATGTTCAACAAATGTAGATTGTAATGTTGGTTTTGATATGATCCGCAGTACCATGTGGAGGAATTCCATTAGGACAGGGAAGGGTGTAACCAGTGCCACAGGCAAATTTGAGAGAATCCTCAGGCAAAAGCACACTCCAAACACTTAACGATCTCAGCTAACGACAACTCGCGGTAAAATGAGGACTATATAACGCTAATTTATTTTCCATTTTGTAGACTACTAATAGTAGATTGGTCATGGCCTATTGACTTCTGGCTTACGCGCATACGACGGTTTAGCATGCAGATGGAACGAGTTGCCAACACATGCTCTTTCTCTCTCTCTCTCTCTCTCTCTCTCTCTCTCTCTCTCTCTCTCTCTCTCGCTCTCTCTGTCTGCCTTTCAGGATGGAGAGTTGGCTGACTGGCTGAGGAGAGTGGATGCACGGAGGAGCAGGATGTGATATCACTCGTCGAGACATGCTCACTGACCCCGCCGTTCACCTGGAGAGCCAGCTCGGCTACAGCGTTTAACACACCTTTCCCCACCATCTGCCATTGGATTAGATGGACTGCCTCTGAGGTCACCTGCCGGGGAACCCGCTGCAGTGTTCTCACTGAGATTCCTTTTTTGTCCGGCCAACAAGCTTATCCATTGGATATTATAGGATTGCTTCCTGTTGGATCCTACCCTCTGAAATCAAATATTGGATACTGTGGGAAACCTCGCTTGCTTTCCGGTGGAAGTTGAGCTGTGCCAGTGACGGCTCACGGTAGCTCTCTACTCCCCCCTCTCGAAGGAGTCCTTACCCAGGCTCTGAGGAAATGGATGGCCCTCGGCCTAGCGGGCTCCGCAAGAAGAGGAAGTCCAAGTCGGAGCGGGATCGAGGACTGAGAGCCAACGGGATAAGGGGGAGCCACGTGAGGGGCTCGGCGTTGCGCCTCTCCTCCGACTCGGAGCGGGAGGGCGGGAGGGAGCCCCCTTCCTCCCGGCCCAGGCCCCCTCGAAGAAAGCGGAAGGAGTCTTCCTCGGCAGAGGAGGACATCATCGATGGCTTTTTCATTACCGGCTTTGTGTCGCTGGAGGCGTTGGAGGTGAGTGCTAAAACCACAGGCTGCCCCCTCGTCTTGGGGGGTTGGTAGTCGCCTATGTGTGTGCTTTTAGCGTTCAGCCTGTGTATCTACCCCTGTTGTGTTCTCTTTGACATGGTGTTAAGATAGGGCTGCTATTGTCCCTCTCTGACCGGGGCCTAGTGGGCTGGTCGGCCTCTTGGCTCCTGCCTGAATTTTTTGCCTGTTGTGCTGAGCTGGATTCCAGCAGATGTGGCTTTAAATGAGAGCATTGCAGCCAGAGATCTCTATCTCGCTCTGTCACAGAGTGTGCGTTGTGCACGGCTCAGGATTTTCTGTTGTGAAGAATGTGCCAGACCAAAGCTTACAGTAGATTGAAGGGCTTCCAGAAGCGTCAGGCTCTAAGAGCTTCATCGAAGTCCACCAATGGGGGACATGACTCTATTCACGATGCCACGGTTTTTGTCCTTATCTGTTTTTACGGAGAAGTGTTTTCGCTGGATTATCGTCTGCAATTTGTATGCTTGTCTAACACTATTGGCTACTCTTGACTTTGTTTTGAAACGTTGCCATGGCAATGCCTCCCAAGTGAAGGGACGGAGATGTAGAAAGCAACAGATTAATTTGTTGTTACCGAACTGCTTTGACTTTTCTTTTGTTAGTACAGAGCTGTCGTCGAAAACTCAAGACAAGTGTTGTTCTCCCTGTACCAAGATCTCTTTCTGGTTCAATTTGAGAAGGAGTTGGAACAACTTGAAAAGGCGCTCTCTTGAACCTAGCTAAGTTGTTTTCGTCCATTGTGTCGAAATCGAGTCGTTCCACCTGGGCAGCTGTAGCTATCCTTTACACAGGGGCTATCGGAGGGGCCGTTCTCTTATGAAGGCTCCAGCCTAATGAGGGAGATAGGAGGCCCAGGGAGCCGTGTGGCACGACGCTGTGAGAAATGACCAAATGAAGGAGCCTCGTCTCCTCTGAAACACTGATCCCCACTGTACTTAATAACTGCGGTGTAACCCCCCCCCCCCCCCCCCCCATTTCAAAGTGACTTATAGCTGGTGCTGCCGATGCCTTTAAAGCACTTTGCATGTTCATTGTGCTGTGGTCTTTTCACGTCCACGCAGAGCTTCAGTTAGTCCAGACCAACAGAGCCCCGCCAACCAAAGCCATCGATCCCCTGTAGAAATCACAGGGCTCCCTCAGTGCACACCACAAAGACTTTCTGTAGACTTAGAATGTACTTACATTAATGGGATTTGTTTCCCACTTAGCGGAAAGTATCATTTTTTTAACTGGTCGAAAGTAATCGGAGGTATGACATGTGTGAAGAGCTGGAAAGGCATAGTGTTAACCAAAGGTGTAATTTATTTGTGCCACTAAGACCAAGGTCTTATTTGAAAGGGAGCCGAGCACCACAACTACAATGTGAATACTTTCAAAGAAAACTATCATGGCAAAATCAGTACAATTACTATTACATGTACAGGAATGTGTAAAGGCTTAGGGCCAATCATTATAACTAAGAACTTAGGTAATTGCATTCCTCTTGCAGCAGGGACTGGTGATCTCTGAGGAAGCCCTTTAACTGATTTAACAGTCTGAGTATGGCTAGCCAAAGGCTATCCTATATGTCGCTCTATTTGCATGGCACACTTAAACTAAATGCCGTCTGATCAAGCTCTCCAGCTGCGTGGGAAGGGACCGGTGGGTCTGGATGTGCCAGAGAACGTTTGGTTACGGTGAGAGAAAAGCCTTGCAAATGAATATGCGGGTGTAGTGAGCTCGCACCGAATCGCAGTGACGGCCATGCCCGGTTTGCAGCGGTGGCAACCCAACAGACCGGCAAAGGTCACATCTGTGTGTTCTTAAAGCACATCCTCTTGGACACCTCCGAGGCAACGCGGTACAAAGGGTCAGTTGGTTGAATGGTAGTCGAGGCGGCGTTTGCGCTCGTAATGTCATCGTATTTGTGGGAAGGCCAAGAAGGTGCGATTTGATCCCTGTCTCCGTCACAACTTTGTTTTCTTTTTGCGCTGGGCGTCGCAGGTTAATGCCAGCTTGAACTTTACTGAAAGCCCTTTTCATGTTGAGGGTCACGGCATGCAATATTGTGCGTTGGGCATATAAGTGAATATTACCGTATTTGACCACTTCTCCTATGTCATTTATTTTCAAGGTAGAAACGTTGAAAGGAGTGGCTATCGTGGTAGCTCTTGGGTCAATTGCTGCCATCTCAAGATTTGAGTAGCAAATGATGATGGTCCAATTTACGGCTATTCACATGCAAAGCGAAAGCGCGTTGAAAGGGATTGATCTGTCGCCTTTTGCGCCTAGATTAAAGAATAAAGTCTCCATTCCTCATCGGAGACAAAGGTGATGAATTATATTATATGATATTGAATAAACCTGGTGCTTTGCTTTCTTCGTGTTTCCTTTGTGGTGCTGCTCTTGATGGAAGGGTTTGCCCGCCAACAGTTAAACAGTAGATCTGCCGTGGCAGTGTATGGTAACAATTGCCTGGAGGATGGTGACCCTACAGGACAGGAGACAAGGGGGGGGGGGGGGGGGGGGGGGGGGGGGGACAGACAATCTGCAGATCATTTTTACTTGTTGTACAAGTTTGCTTGCATACAATGAATTTACGTGACATGCTTTTCACTCACCAACAACTGCCAATGATACACATTAAGACAGGAAGACAGGAATCAAGCAAGATCCATCGACTCATTGAGGACATGCATAGCTCTGTGCCAGGTTCTAGAAGAACCCATCTTAAGACAAGCTTTTGTAAAATAAGATTCCTCTCCTTGTACTGAGTGGCGCGTTGTCCGTAACTTTTGATTTGCGAGTTATGCAAAGTTGAATTTGTTTTCAACCCATCTCTATATGTCATGTGTTATATTTCAGTCTATTGGTTATGGAATATTTTCATTTCTATGCAGTTTGTGCCTGTCACAGAGGGAACAATACATGTAATAATAGTCTCCGGCAGGCTTAATGACTTCTGATAAGGTTCTGTCAGGGCTGTGTTTAATGCCACTGCCAGATGATCCAGCAAACAGAGATTTTTTAACACTCACGTTAATGCAAGTGATATCTTTGAGCGCGTGCACGCACACACACACACACGCACGCACGCACGCACGCACGCACACACACACACACACACACACACACACACACACACAGGAATGGCATACCCATTTGTCTGGCCTACGTAGCAGCAGCCTAGGCCGTTCAATGGTGTTTTCATGAATTGCTCATCTACAGCGCATCCTCTTCATCCTCAGTCTGCTACACACACCAGAACAGAACTCAGAAAACAAAAATGCATTGTGTGTTTCACGGGGTCCTTCCAGGGCTTGATTCAACTCATTTCATATAACACTGTGGGGCTCATCACCTCTCCCTACATTATCAATCCTGTGTCTGTAGCCTTAAAGTTGTCATAACAAACGCATCCCCAGGCAACGGCCACGTGATCTATGAAAACAACCCCCTCATCATGTCGGGTGTAGGAAGCGTGCTCGTCTCTCCTGGCTGGCTGCTCGTCAGTTTGATTGATGTTGAGTCGCACGGTTCAGCGTAGGAAAACGAGGGGGTAGCATGCCCACCGCTGACACGGGCGTCTCCGCTGTTGGAGGGGGGGAAAAAACTCCCAGCAGCCCCTCCATGCACACACGCATGCAAAACAGACAACAGCTGGAGTAATACGGGCGCGAGGTGCAGCAAAACGGCTGTTAACTACAGTAAATGTTTACGC
Organism: Galaxias olidus; assembly: GCA_026901105.3. Classification (NCBI taxonomy): domain Eukaryota; kingdom Metazoa; phylum Chordata; class Actinopteri; order Galaxiiformes; family Galaxiidae; genus Galaxias; species Galaxias olidus. The sequence continues at coordinate 31,322 of JAPMUY010001322.1, forward strand.
TGGCTTTTTAATGGACTAGGAGCGGGCTCATTAATGGGCGTGAGGGGACACCGGGGAGGCCCTGTAGACGGGATTCAGCGCACTCTATGTCACGGAGCACTCTCCTCTGAACACTCGTAACATCTGTTCACCCGGTGACAGCGCGCCGCCTCTTTAGTTTTTAATGGGAAACCACAGAAACGTTTAGGAGGAGGATTTTTACGGACACGAGTCTCGGTCTCGCACTCTCACAGATTGTCTCATTGAACGGTAATCCTTTGACACCGAAGAAGATACTAACGATAGCAACTGGTTTCTTATCTTCAGCCCATCGGTAATATTTCGAGGAGCTATAAAGGATCATTCACTGATTATGTAGAGTTAATTAGACAGGCCTAACCAGAAAACCCTTAATATGTGCTGATATAATGTATGCAATGAGTCATTAACCAATACTATGGACAAGGCAACCACTTCAAAAGGTTGAACCTTAAACCTGCTTATTGTTTTATTTTGTTGCTCATCACGGTTTCAGTATAGAAAGACATGGGTGTGTGTGTGTGTGTGTGTGTGTGTGTGAGTGCAGCAGCCTGTCAGAGACACCAACCGTAACAGACAGTGTCTGGACCTTTAATACATCCCAGCCAGACTTACACCGGCGGATTTATTAGTTTGCAATGTGTTCCAAATGTCTCGATGCTGTTGCCTAGAGGGAAGGAGCGGAAAGCCTCAGCAGACATGAGCACAAGTCAACGAGCAGCCTATAGTGCCGGGCAGCAATAGAGCTGTGCTACACTGTTTTATTTATGTTTTGTTTTGTGGGGGTGGGTGGGTGGGTGGGGGTGGGGTGGGGGGGGGGGGGGGGTGTAAAACGTAAGTCTACCGGACACTTGCTGTTGCAGAGTTCCGTCTAAAAAACCCAGCGAGGACACGTCTTGATTGAGATGTGCGAGCAGTCTCAGGCAAATGTCCCTCTCATACCCAGATAATTGGCTTGCCTTTGTTGTTTCGGGGTGCGATGTGTTCCACGGGGAGGCCACCCCATTTCTCCCGATTTGTCGTTCTGACGGCACCTGGCCGACAGGAGGGGTCAAAAGAGACAAATGTTTGCCGCGGCTGATTGTAAAATGTCCTCTCAGAAGAACAGCTGTGTCCTGAGTTGCGCGCGGGGGGTGGGGGGTGGGGGCGGCCCGGTTGCCGTGTAATTCCTGAGATGACGACGCGTTTGGTCAGATTGTTTTTTGCACTTGAGAGGAGAACCTTTTGCCGCCTGACCGCACAGTGCATACAAATGGTAACTGGCTTGTGTGTGTGTGTGTGTGTGTGTGTGTGTGTGTGTGTGTGTGTTTCATGCCTGTGGGCTCATAGACCTGTTAAGATCCCCACCTGCAGCTTTGAACCTTTGATGTGCTCTCTGCTCTTTTTCTTTCAAAAATCCCGTAGCTGGCATTGTCGTCCAGGAATATCTTTGGAATCCTTTTTCAGCACTGGAAAACGTAAGTCCTCGGTGATAAATCACACCGGTCCTAGTCCTTTTAGACGTGCTGCTTTACACAAGCTCTTGGTATGCTTTAAAACAATCTCAACCATTTATCTTCTTCCATGCCCTTGTACATTTTGTGCACTATGGAATGCGTCTGCGTCGTTCCCTCCCCCGTTCATTAAGACCAGCTCTATAACACAGGCAGTGTTTGAATGCTCATGGAAAAGGGGCCTTGTCGTGGTCTGCCTGATCTTTAGCTCTCCCTCCTTGGTGCCTGTCTGGAGTGGACTGGCTTTTACAAATGTTTAGAGCCAGCCTCGTGGACCCTTCAGGCTGCAGGCAGAAACCACGGACCGGTCCAGAGAGTTTAGACCTGCCGCAGACAGACACGGGGCAATTCCATCTCGTTGACGTCTGGAGCCCATCACAAAGAGTGAGGAAAGCTATTGTTCATTTGTGGCTACTGATCCCGGACCCCTCTGACTTCGTTCGTCTCTGAGTGGCTTTTGGAAAACGCAGAGGGAGCACTGGGGACTTTGTGCTAACCTACTTTTAAGGCCTCGCGTGTTCAGGCGGTCCCGATCACTGGCAGGCTAGCGGGGCCTATTGTTGTCTCCTAACTCGGCTGGGTAAGACGTTACACATTCACTCCGCTTCAAGTAACCCGCCACATCTGTGATTCAGCAGTCGTTCTCGCAGGCCGAGGAATCGAGGATATTAAAGATGAAAGCTGACAGCGAGAAAGGGAAAGCAGAGGCGACAGTCATATTTTATACGAGAAAGCGCGAGTTCAGTGACAATATCGTTCTGCCCGGGAATTCTTTTACAAGTACGTATGAAATGGTGAGGGGAGAGAGTTTGCGTGTCTGAGATGCTAATGATTTTTGGCCTGTCATTTTTCATGTCGTCTGCTCCCCCTGCCTATTGGATAGTTACAGTTTATTTCATCACTTAGGTGGAGTCCATAAACGCTGTATGCACCGGGCTGGAGTCAATATACCACTGGGCGTAGCTGGGCATGGTCCCAGGGTTACGGCCTAATGGGACAGAGTTGTTCCTAATGGGATGAGATCGCCTGGCAAAGATGCTTAAGGCCGTAATTGAATCCGAAGCACAGCGACGGCGAGCTAACCAGGGACAACCGTGATTGGTTAAGTTTCGGGGGTGGTGTGTGTGTGTGTGTGTGTGTGTGTGTGTGTGTGCTGTGCAGGTGCACGAGTGCACGCGCTCTCCGTGTGCTTACTGCTGACATTGGCAGCCGTGCGGCGAATTAAGCGAAACGGTGCTATTTCGCTCACAAGTCACTACCCCAGATCAAATGAAAACACGGGCTTACGTGGTTTTTCCATGTGCCCTCTGTCACGGGGAAGGGAAAGCCAAGCAGGGAAGCAGGGCAGCCTCGTCTCAATCAGCAGCCCGCGAGAAAGCCCAAAGAGGGGAGTGCCTGGAGACTGTGTGGCGGTCCAGTGTCGCTGCAGCAGACCTGCCCCCTCTCCCCTCCATCTTACAATGAGCACGACAGGCGTGGAGGTCCAGCGTTGCTGTTGGGACCACTTCTCTGAGGTAGTTCTTCAGTTCTCCAGTCCACTGTTGGTGTGAGCAGGGCCTTGTAGGTAGATTCCTCTCCAGGGGGGACACTAGTGGGCCTAATGTGTTTTGAAGCCTCGTCGGTCGGCTGGTTTGTTTGTCTGCACAGCTAGGGCAGCTTCTTACTGCACTGCCGTCGTCTGCAAACACAGCCTATAAACACTGTGCAAACGTACACACATGCACGCACGCACGCACGCACGCACGCACACACACACACACACACAGCCCAAACACTGCCCTGGGACTGGGGTCCTGTGTGCCAAGTGGAGCAGCTAGCTGCACATGTAGGTCTAACGCTTCATTCAGCCTCTAGCCAGGCAGTCTGCCCCCTCTGATCCCTCAATATCCCAGACCACGTTGACCCCTTGTTTCTGAGGCCAAAATCCCACAGCTCTACCTGACTCCCCGGCTGGCAGACCCGACCAGGCCGGACTAGCGGGCTCACAGTGGGCAGTCTTCCGGACCCCCAGGTTTTTTGCTGAATCATTCACGTGTGTGAGCGCGTGTACTCACACGCTGACTCGTGCGCACGTGCATGCACGCTCATCCAAACTCAATATCTACTCCTTTGGCTTTGGTTCTCTGGCTGTGGCTGTTCAGTGTCTGTCGAAGCGCTACAAATCGCAACGCTGGAGACAAAAGAGGGGTTTATGCAAATGTCTACGGTTTTATTGGTTTACACCCCGGGCCGTGTCTGAAGTAGGCAATCTCTCTCTCTCTCTCTCTCTCTCTCTCGCTCTCTCTCTCTCTCTCTCTCTCTCTCTCTCTCTCTCTCGCTCTCTCTCTCGCTCTCTCGCTCTCTCTCACCCTCCCCATATGCTCTCTCTCACACACACGCACGCACGCACGCACGCACGCACGCACGCACGCACGCACACACACACAGGCCACATCCCTTCTGGCTGCTAGCAGCCAGGCATGTGAGGGTGGCTTTAGTTTGTGCCGGCTAACAGCAGGGTGTCGGCCGCCGTGGAGTGCAGAAGGCCCGTGGGCTCTCCTCACAGCCCTTATCTGCCTAGGCCGCAGCCCCCCATTCCATGTGCCGTGTTGTTCCTCCACCCAGCACCTTATCAGGCTCTTTGTTTAGCTCCTGTGCCTACAGCTACGTGACGTGAACCCCAGGCCCAGATAAAAGGCCGCTCGACGCCGTCAACAGGTGGAGACGCCTCGTCTTTCCTGTGTTGCACCCGTTCAACGTGTATTGATTTTGGTATGGCCTGTGTCATGCTTTGTGATGAATCATTCATACGGTAAGAACTTGTCGGCCTCGCTCTCCCATTACTCCGAGTCTGAGCATCAATGGAGGCGGGGCGCTGTCTCGCGCCTATTTCTCTTCCCGTTTTCCTACCGCGGGGCTGCCTCGTCTTGTAACTTCATGTCGGCCTTCAGCGTGATTGGAGAGGCAGCTGTCTGCCTTGTCATATTGATCTCTTTCGTTTGGAGGTGTGAGGAGCGTTTAGCTAGCTCTCTGGCAGCGCCGCCTCATTGAATTTCACAGCCAAGCTAGCACGAGGTCGGGTTATCCAGCTCAAGTCTAAATCCCTAATTGAACCGTTACCCGGACACAAAAATCTAACAGGCCACTGCTTGTACTGCTCTCTCTCTCTTGCTCGCTCTCTCTCTCTCTCTCTCTCTCCCTCTCTTAAGATCTTCTCTCCTGTCACCTCGTCTAATCAGGGTCATCAAGTGGAACTGCATGACAGGCTGCCGCAGGCTAATTAAAGCTAACAGACACATGTACCCTTTAATCTTTACCTCCTTTCTTCTTCTTTTTCCACACAGAAACGCACCTTCCCGCTCCCAGCGCGCCATTACACGGCTCTCAGAAGCGGCCGTGACACCGTTTGAAATAGTCCTTTTTGATGGGGCGACTTTCAGTCGCGCTTAGCGGCACGGCGGGCCCCCGGCGACAGCGCGGCGCTCACGTTGGGTTTCGAGGGGCCCCGTCGGCGAAGCTTAGAGAGCGCCCGGCTGCCACTGTTCCGTCAGGGAAGCCTCACTGCAGCCGGAGGAAACGATAGGCGCGCGGGGGGAAGGACTCTGGCCAGCTGCCGCGGCGCTAGCGTCCTAGCGTACTCAGGAGCTGTGGGAGGCGATGGTAGAGTCAACAGTAGAGTCAACAGTAGAGTCAACAGTAGTGCGTCACTGACGGGGCCACCGTCCAAAGAGAGGGTTTAGGCTGATACGCCGGTGCATCGCGATGGGTGGAGGGCCTGTAAGCAGAATGGATTGTTACACAGTATCTCAGCTCAGGAAAGACCCAAAGAGGAAATATCAGCCACACTCGGCCCCTCAACGTCCCCCTTTTCCCAACACCCAGAGCGAACCTTTCCCTTTGTTAACAATGAGCGGAGGTTGTTTGATACGGAGCCGTGAATGTAATCCGTGTCTGGGAAAACGGCGCCGTGCCACTGTGGAGGAACCTTTCTGTGCCCTCGCGCCACGTGACATTAGATGAGGCGGCTGGCACAGCTCCCTGTCCAGCAGAAGGGTTTCGTCGGGCGCGGCATGTCTACCCTGGGTCGACCGTAGACACGGCGGACACAATGTGCCCTGGTCCCCCATGCGCCGTTCATTAAACACGGTGAGACAGCAGCAGAGTGCACTCTCCCCGGCTCTCTGAGGTGCTGCCAGGGGAGGGGCGGCGGGCTGGGGGGGGGGGGGGGGGGGGGGGGGGCTGGGGTGTCAGCGCCAGGGGGCCCCGGCCTTCAGCTCCGCCTCGGACACCAGGCTGCCTGGGAGGAGGTCCACACGGCCGCCTGTCTGCTTGTGTCGGCCTGCAAGCGGCGCGCTTCCCACTCAGCCTCAGCCGCCCTGCCTGTCTCCCTCAACCTCTGCCACCCTGCCTCCCTCCCTTCCTCAGCCACTGCCACCCCCCCTCTCTTTTCCTCTCTCCTCTCCCTCCCTGCCCGAAAGGACTGCTGCGAAATGGAGCATTGATTGCATCAGTGCAGACGGAGCGTAATGCATAATATTATTGCCCTCCCTAATCCTTTCCCCTTCAGAACAGGGGAGGAGGCTAGCAGCTCACAGTAGGGGAGGCAGGGGCGGGGGCTGGAGGAAGGAGAGGAGAAGATAGGGAGGGAGAGGGAGGGAGGGAGGGAGGGAGGGAGAGAGAGGAGAGAGGGAATTGACAGCAGTGACTCCCACTCTAGCGGGCCTGGCTGGCCTGCTCTGCTCTGGCTAAGCCACGGTCCTGATTAGAAAGCTGCTGCTAATGAATAATTGAACATTTGTGTTTCCCCGTTGTAGTCGTAGCCTCCGCACCCACCGCTGATGGATAGGGCTTCTACCTTTTTGCCTGCGTTTGTTTACAGAATGGAAACAGTTCTGGGAAATTATCATGTTTCTAAGTGAATCGATGCCTCTCAACCTTTTTTAACAATTCTGACTGCTCTGAACGGAGTTGACGTGGTATTGATTAATACACGACATTATGCGCTATTCCCTATTAAGGTTTATGCTTTGAAGACGTCTTATATTGAAATGGAGATGTAGTTATTACAAAGAGGGAACAGAGGGAGTGTGATGGGGATAGACATTCTTAGGGGATTGCCTCCTCCCAAGCTCACTACTAGAAAATGTGTGCACTGACTGTTAAAATACATGTTTGCACAGTGACACGCTTACGTGTTTTGTTTTACTGCATGCTAAGTAAACATTTACCAGGTTAATTGTCGTTAGTGTGTGCCACTACGTGGTCCGACAGCCTGTGCTACCACAACAGAAAAATCCCCGCGCTCCACCACATAAACGACTAAAACACGCTGCTCCAATAATTACAAATTGCTTGGATTTTTTTATAAGGCTGCTCGGCTGTCAGCAGGCATTTTGGAGGTTAGAGCTTTTAATGTTCAGAAACAAAAAGGGAATGTCAGGTCTTGACTTCAATTAGAGGGAAGTCGACAGTGAGGTCTCTCTCCCCGGCACTCGGCCATGAACACGGTTCAGTGGAATCAGACTTGCGAGTATATATTTAAGTGTATCGGCGTGGTAACCACTAAACAACAACTTGAGAAAGCCTCCACAGAGCAGTCTCTTGCAATTACAGAGGCAGGTGTTTCGCTCGGCGGCTCTGCTTTCTCTGTTTCTTTGCATGAAGCCGAAGTGTGAGCTGATTAATGCTAGGAGTCAGGCTGCTGGTTAATGCTAGGAGTCAGGCTGCTGGTGTACACTAGGAGTCAGGCTGCTGGTTAATGCTAGGAGTCAGGCTGCTGATGTACACTAGGAGTCAGGCTGCTGGTTAATGCTAGGAGTCAGGCTGCTGGTGTACACTAGGAGTCAGGCTGCTGGTTAATGCTAGGAGTCGGGCTGCTGGTTAATGCTAGGAGTCAGGCTGCTGGTTAATGCTAGGAGTCAGGCTGCTGGTTTACGCTAGGAGTCAAGCTGCTGGTTAATGCTAGGAGTCAGGCTGCTGGTTAATGCTAGGAGTCAGGCTGCTGGTTAATGCTAGGAGTCAGGCTGCTGGTTAATGCTAGGAGTCAGGCTGCTGGTTAATGCTAGGAGTCAGGCTGCTGGTTAATGCTAGGAGTCAGGCTGCTGGTTAAAGCTAGGAGTCAGGCTGCTGGTTTACGCTCGGAGTCTGGCTGCTGGTTAATGCTAGGAGTCAGGCTGCTGGTTTACACTAGGAGTCAGGCTGCTGGTTTACACTAGGAGTCAGGCTGCTGGTTAATGCTAGGAGTCAGGCTGCTGGTTAATGCTAGGAGTCAGGCTGCTGGTTAATGCTAGGAGTCAGGCTGCTGGTTAATGCTAGGAGTCAGGCTGCTGGTTTACACTAGGAGTCAGGCTGCTGGTTTACACTAGGAGTCAGGCTGCTGGTTTACACTAGGAGTCAGGCTGCTGGTTTACACTAGGAGTCATGCTGCTGGTTTACACTGAGTCAGGCTGCTGGTTAATGCTAGGAGTCAGGTGTGGAACATAGTGGACTGGACTGTGCTGGAGAAACCCTCTTAGAATGTGTTTAACCTGTGTGGTCCATAGTGGGGTAACCATGGTAGAGCACAGGGTTTCTTCTGTGGACTTTTTCACATGGGGTTCCTTGTGTTGATCAAGGTCCATGCAAGGTGTTCCTCTAGATTCAGTTCAAGAACTGTTTTCCCATCGTGTAATTAAAAGCCAAATTCCTATATTTTATATACCATGCATTGGTTATAATTATAGACCTGTACAAGGCCATTGAATGCATTATGAACATTAAGACACACTTCACTTTCAATGGACACAAGCTTGGGAAAATACTCAAAAGATGTGTCTCCGTTCTACATTGGGAGACAGTTGTAACCAAGACAAAGGCCAAATGTTCAGATAATTGAGAAGATCTAAGTTTATTTTTATTTTTTATTTTTATCTTCAAAGTAAAGTCAATAATAGAGAAAGTATTCCCTTACCGTTGGAAGTCCTTATCAACGTTGGAGTCAAATTGAAAATAAACAGAGTAAGATTGTTTTTCATTATATAATTGTTTTACATTTGTTTTTCCCTGTTACGTGGGAGTCAAATGGAAACATGTAATGCCTTTGGCTGTTGCAAATTGTTGTTTATGATACAAGAAAACCTTACAGATATTTTCCGATATCTTTATTTCTGTTGCTTTAGCATATTGTTCATGCAGATAAATGTTGCCATGACTATGATGCCCATTGTGCTGATTGAAAATAATGTTTCTGGGGAAAAAATGGACTGTTGTCCCCAGTTTCAAATTGAGGACCTTTTAAACTGATAGGCAAACATGATGGCCATCGATCAGTCCAGTGCCACCCCCCCGATCCAATCTCCTTCAGCCCCTGTCTTCTGGGAGACGCAGTGGCTGCTGTCAGCTGAGACCCAGCTTCTCCCACTGTCACGCTGATGTGAACACGCTCCGGCAGTTGAAATAATAATAAATTCATAGTACATATATAGTACAGTTAAAGAAAGGAATGAGAATACAAATCTGAACACATAAAAAAATCATGTGAAGAGCTCTTTTATCTTCATCTGTGGTGTGACGTTTCTGTGCTATCAGTGTGACAGAATATCCTCCACACTTGCCAAGGGTGGCACACTGTAGAATATATGATAGCACTTGCCAAAATGGTGAAATACTTTAGCGATTTAGAGAGTAGTATGAAGACATTTTTAACACGAAAGGCCAATCCCCCATTGTAGTTATACTCTGTATAAAAGGGGCAGATATGCATTCCACAGCTGTGGTTTTAGTGAAGCAGTGTTGCTGTGACATAGCTTAGTGATATAATGGGGCGCCACTTAAGAAGACTGAATGGGAAGAAACGAGCTAAGTGGCGCACTCATGTTCCAGGCTGGAGAAAAGTACTTTTTACCTGTCTTGTCTTTATCTTTGCACGAAAAAAAAGTGGCAAAAACGACAATGTGGCGCTCTCATGGGCCCATCTGCTTCGGTCTGGTTCCAAAGCTTTGCACGTTCTCGCGTTACAGGTCTCCCTCCATCGGCCCGTGTGTTTCAGTCCTTCACCTGTTTGATTGACGGGGAAGTGATGCCTTCAGTAGCCTGAAGCTGGTTAGAGAGAGGAGCGCACTCGATTGGGAAGCTGTGTGACATTTTGAAGAGTTTCATATTTATAGTGATATTTTGAGTGAGTGCTCTTTAGATTATCGGCTTTTGTGGTTTGTGAGAGGGTCGGTTTTAATCATTTTTTTTATTGTTCTAGAGCCAAACTGGCATGGTGTAAGATACGAATGAACCACCTAGCCATGTGTAAGTATAGGCAGTAAACACAGTCCATTAGTATTCCACTGTGTCATTTACACAGACCTTTTTGTATGCCACGTGTTCAGGATATGCAGCGGAGGGAAAAAAAAGCAAAGCCTTGGTTTCCATGTCACCTGCATGTCTTTTTTGTTGGTACGGGTGCCTGTGACTCTCCCTGTGTGTTTATGCATGTGTAGACGCTGTTAGTCGACATTGTGAATGTCAAACGTACCAAAGCCGGTGCCTGAAAGCCTGAGATGTTGAACGTGTTACTTGTCATACCCCGGTCTTTCATCTCACATGTTGAGAGCTGCTTTGCAAGGGAAATGCATCTGGGCTTGGCAGACAGATCGGTAAAATATAATCAGAGGGACTGGAGTGGGAACTAGTTAGCTTTCCTGCAGTATGCCTGCCCACATTTTGTGTGCTGTCACTACCATAAATATTTTGTGTGCCTTTCACAACATTCCATAAAGCAAAGTGAAATAGCATATTGCTGTCTGGCGGCTTGTGTAGCCTACTTAGTTCCCACACTGGCTGCTGTGCAGACAAGCCAACGGTTCCTCACATCCTCTGTTAATTTAGGCCTTTCACAATTTAGACACATTCTGTTTTTGTTTACTTTCTAATACAAAATAATAAGGGATAAAAAAATGTATTGTCTTCATTGGTATTGACTGATAATAGAAGAAGAATGTATTTTAGATTTGGAGCTGAATTTGAAAAATATGGCCGACATTATCATGTCATTGACGTGCCTTTTCAAACATATTGCTCTAATTTAACACTTCAAATGTGTTGAGTTTCTTAAGATGTTATTCTGTTGTCTCTGTTACATCAATGGACAGACTTGATCAGATGTCAGCATATCTGTAGTCCTCTAAAAATATATGTCAAAAGACAAATCCAAAGGGCCTGCCAGATCCTTCCCCAGTTCCTACAAGTATTAAAACAATGTCATCTGCCTTTCCCCACGAAATATTGATCTAATTCACATTTATTTTACTTTGTGGAATGTTTTCCATTTTAATTCAGATTTGCTTACGCAGTGTATTGGTTCTCCTTCCGTCGTGAACTTCATTGGAGGACCACTTGTTCACATCATTGAAATACATGCTCTAATAGTCAAGAAAAAAGGAAAAAATGCAAAAAGAACTAGTTAAAACCTTAAATTGTAAGACCAATTTGTGAGGACTTATGTCACTAACATTTGGTAATTGCCTTGAACCTGTAGCTGATGCACAGCCGGTTTTTAATGCCCTCTATTAAAGAGTCGGGATATACTGCTATGCTGAGTCTGGGACATTGCCAGAAAAGAAAAGGAAACCGCTGGCCCTATTTTATACTTTAGTGCATTAGCCATTGTACAGCATGTGGTTGTACTAATGTTGTGTGGTATGGAAAAGGGAACTCAATAGTGTGTGCAGAGAAGTGCTTATTTGACAAGCCAAGTAGTTTTTTAACCTAATCACTATGGTCATACAAGCAGGGAGGGAATTTGATATTTCGAAGCTCTGCCAGGATATTGATTTCTTGCTGATTCAATTTTGTTGAATAATCTTATTTTAAGGTCTTGGATACAGTGTCCTATCTGAAACCTCTGTACCATTGGGCAAGTAGATCATGACCTAGCGGTTTCCTTTTCCACAAGGACTAGCAGATATTTCAGCCGTGTACATGGACAAATTCCATCCATGCTAAAAGTCTCGAGGGCTCCTCTAATACATGATATCAAAGAACCAGAGAGCACCCTGGGACCAGTGTGAGTAGACATGGTGTACGTAGCACATACTCTGGGCCTGGACTAGCTATGAAAACACCATACATTCAGTATCCAGAGTGGCTGAATAGATGCAATTATACTGGTTAAATATGGATGTCCGGGTTAATTGACCAAAACCTTTACAGCCTAGCCTGGCTTTTGTGGATGCCCCGGATGTATTGACTAAATTATGTTCAGACTAGGCTGTGACAGTAAGGACATATGGAGTTTATGAAAGCCGTTCCTTCTGCATGCTGGCACTGAGGGGTTGTGCAGCATACCGACGTGTATAAATGTGTATAAGGTCTCTTGTAATAAGTCTGAGAGCCTTTAGATTAAGCATTATTTTTACTAAGTTATTATGAGTATCTCACTGGCTTCTAATGAACGGCCAATCATGTTGTGTAACAGTGCTCACTCTCAAAGGCTTTCGAAAGCCAACGCTGGCGAGGCCTTTTATGCTCCCTATGCAAAATACTATTTGTGTAAGCGTCGAGGCATTCAACCTTTTGACAAGACCTTTTTTCCAATGACCTCTTTCTGCCCTTTCAAATGGGAATGAAATGACAGACGAGCAAACGCAGGTTCACCTTTTTGTTTGTCAAGTACCACAATTTACCACCACGGCCTACATGTACCGTGTGTTCATGGAAATGCACAAAGGGGACCTGCGGTACGGCTCACACGCCTCTGTCAGACAGGAACATGTTGTAACTAATGCAGACTTCCTCTTACTTCTGGGACTCTGCGTGTTGTCGGCTTCGTTCAAAGACCCACCCCGGCTTCCTGGTGCATGGCTTGTTTTGCTGTGTGGAGTTGTTTTTTTTTTTTTTGTGCCCTTTGAAGTAAATCCACAATAAGCCTGTTTGGAACCCCCGGTGTCTTTTTAGCCTACATTTCTAATCCCAGCAGCAAGACAAATCTTGTGTTGAAGTGACGGGACTTAAAAGTCGTTGTGTAATCCTGCAGCGTCAGGCCGTGGGGTCAGAAACAGTGCCTGGAGCTTATCCTGCTGATAACATTATGGAAACTATGTACGAATGTTTTCGGGGATGTCATGTTTGCATTACAATTTTGACTTGATGGGCTAGTGTGTATGCCTCTAACCGTGTGTGCACGTGTGTGTGTGTGTGTGTGTGTGTGTGTGTGTGTGTGTGTGCGTGTGTGTGTGTGTGTGCGTGTGCGTGTGTCTGTGTGATTGTAAATGTTACAGCGTTGCATCAAGGTCTGTGTTAATAAGTCCAGTGTGGACACTCCTTTAAAGCCCTGTCCGGCCGTTGTGTCCTAATTCCTCTTTTTAATGTCCCTTTAACGCGGTGCCATCATGTCAACCACCAGATTTACATTCTCACTCAGGCACTTCCGTCGGACTAATTAGACTCAACCCAGAGCCGTGTTGTAAACTACATGAAAGCCTTGGCAGATATTTCCCTGCCTTCTCTCAAATACCTTCCCCTGCAAGTGTAATGGATACGGACGGCTGTCACAGGAAAGTGCCCCCTTAAATCAGGGCCGGTGCCAGGGAGCCGGTTTGCGGGGTGGCGGGGTGGAGCAGCCTTCGCAGCGGGGGGCTGAGTTATGGCCAGATCAGTAGCTGTCATCTTTAATGACGTGTTGTTTCCATGTGCCGCTGTGGCAGGCCTGATGGATGGTCCTGAGCCGTCCTGACGTGGAGCCGTGCTCCCCCCCCCCCGCCGCCTTCCTCTTCCTCTTGCAATCACCTGCATTTGTGTTCTCAAGCAGAGCTTAATTAGCGACACCCACCGCACGAAATGAAGCTCCCAAAAAAAAATCCCAGTCCTCCAAGTAGTTTTATATTTAGAGCGATAATGTAAGCATTTTTGTTTTCTGTACGAATCCGCAGAGATGTTTAGACTCCGTTTTGTTTACAGTGTGGCAGACGCTAAAGTTGAGAAATGTCTAAATTATTCGCAGTGAAATCGCCTCTGTTGTTACACTATATTTCACACATGGCTTACAAGCGCAGGATAATCAGTCTGCAGCAGGCTCCTTGTTGAACAACAACCCCTCCCCTATTTGCCCCCCAAATGAATGCAAAGGCAAATTAATTTGTGCGCTCGGCTGCTTACCGTATCGACGTGTTTCCAGTTTGGCTCTCCCATTAGCGGCGGATAACCGGAGCGGGGGGGATACGTCCAGACACCACTGCCTGTCCTCCATCTCGCCTGGCCCCCCACCCATCCACGGAGAGGTCAGCGGAGAGGTCAGCGGGAGAGCTCAGCGGCTCCGATCGGTCATAGACAGGGCCAAGCGCGCTCATTCTTCTGGCAGTCGTGCCGGTCTCCGCCCGAAGGGACAGCGATGGACGCATTAGTCGTCAGTCAGTCTTTTATTTCGCTGCCACACCACTCATGTTGAACTCGAGTCTTTCTTAAGTTTGACTTTAAGTCAGGTCCCCTTGGGGTAGTTTGACTGATATACAGGCCTGCCGGAGAGGAGAAGGGTATGGCACACACAGTGACCTGTCTTAGATCAGTCGTTGACATTAAGGAACAGATCACTATCCTCTATCTACTATCCTCATCATTTCAGGGTTTACTGCTAGAGAACAAGATGGTGACCCTTCACAAGCTACTGGACATTGCACGTTGCACAGATGCCTGTCACCTATTTGATTTGTCTAAAATTACCATAACATTTTTGTACGATTGTTACTTGAATGTACTGTGGACAAGCATAACCTGCGGTTGGAGACGCAGCAATAACATGCTAACATAACACAGCAGATTTAAACAAACGTGTCGACAAAATCCTCCGAAACAGCAGAGCTCCCAATAATGGGCTGAGGTTAATCAAATCACCTCCACGGTGCCCTCGGGCCTTAATCTGCTGGTAATTGAAAGGACTGCCTTAAATCAGGGGAAACCTGCCCCTTGAGCTCTGAATTATACAATCCCCCCCCCCCCCCAATAGTGATTGGATCCAGCAAAGTAATTGAACTCTTTACTACCCGGAGCGGCAAAGTAGTATGCGGCGCGGCGAGGGGGAGGGAGGCCGCTCAGCGCGCCAACACATGACATTATTTGCCTGGTGGAAGGAGGGCCCCCGGGGGAGCAGTCTGAGAGGAGGAGAGGAGGGGAGGGAGAGGCGGCTGTTTGTTTTCGCGAGATGCTTTTCTCTGCGCGTGGAGAGGCGTAAACAAACAGGGGCTCCCCGCACACAGAGAGGGCCAGGGGAAGGCCCCCAGATGTAGGGATAGAGGCGGCTCAGCAGTCACACTTGAGTCGGAGAGGGGAGCAGTCGCGCGCTGTAGACACAGGCACATGGAAAAATGAATTCCAGTCCGCCGGCTTTAGGCTCGCCCCTGTTTGCCGCGAGAAGTGAATCATTGCCGACTTGCCGACGGAGGTCGAAAGCTTGGACTCAAGCCCCGGAAATACATAAGACCTGAGACTGGAGCTGGTGCCAAAGGGCATTCATGATGACTAGAGGGCCGCGGTGTCAGTGTGACGCGTACAGCTGCTAATGCAAATGCAATGACAATTCCCCGCGTGGGTAGTACAGCCAACTCAGCCAAGATTGTTTTGAGCGTTGTCCTCAGAGAGATCTCGACAGAGGTCTCTCCTGCCTCCCAGGTAATTGCAGTGTCAGTCTGTGCCGGTTGGAAGGTTTTTTTTTATTTGGCGCTGCGCTATACGCATCGCGAGTAAGTTTGTAATTCAGCTGGCGGGGTCGATCCAACTGTGAGCAGAAGAGAAAGGGGGGGGGGTTTCGGTCCTGCCAGGCGCTCTGATTAGAAATTCAGACGTGAGACAAGATGTTGTCGTCTCCGTCGCAGCCATGCTTCTGAGCCCGGGTCCCCTCTCTCTCACCTCCCAGGCCCCTGGAGACGTCTGGGCTCTCTCTCTCTCTCTCTCTCGTAGACTCTAATTATACCTTCCCCGGGACGCGGGCGGAGGAAACACTCGGTGTTCCAGAGACACCAGGGCTGGTGTGCCTGAAGGCTGCGTGCCGCTCCCTCTCACCACGAGGTTATTTTCATATCGGTTCCCATTAGGTGTAGGGGGGGGGAAATGTGTTTGTGAAACATCACAATGTATGATTCAATTTATTCTAGTTTGAATAGATTTTTTATAAGATACTGGGCAGTCCACGAAATGTGACAGTAGGGGCTATGTTCTATTTAGGTATTTAAAGTGCTATGCAATAATTTCCTTTTCAACCTTTTTCTGTTACAAATGTACGTACTTACAATTATGTTATAATTTGTACTCGTAACTGCATTAATTTCAAATTTAAGGTTTGCATTACATTTAACATCATTCAATTCAGTTCAATCTGTAAAAATAACTACGTGAATCATAAATTGTAAGCCAAACAACATTGTGACATAAGGAATGGCATGAATTAACTTGAACCCCAGGGTTTCTTGCTGATCATAATATAGTTCCCCTTAAAATAATTCCGTCAGAGAAATGTAGCTCAGGAGACGTGTGTATGTGTAGGCAAACTGCGGTGTTTGTGTGTGTGTCTGTGTGTGTGTGTGTGTGTGTGTGTGTAACCCACCACTGCACCACCATTTGGAGAAGAGAGAGTAGTAAAAGCCATTAGTATTATTGCTCTGAGTGCACAAGCATATGTGTGCACCCGGCATAGGCTTCTCCAACTGCTTTGCTTACAATTCAACAGCTCTTCTCAGCCAAAATGCCCTTTGGAATACATGTACACAGAAACAGCAGCGACGGTCGCTAATGCCCCTAGTATTTGTCCCGTTATTGTTCTCCCAAATTGGACGTTTCTTCCATGTCGAGCGGGAAATGGACTCTTCGGGGGAGGTGATTTGTCAAAAGATAAATGATTCCCTGACAAAACTAAAAGAGTTGCCCTTTTACTTTTTGCAAAGTCCTCTGACAGGGCCACAAGCCGAAAAGCAGTCAAGTTGCCCTTAAATTCCATAGTCAGCATCTGGGGGGTTGGTGTAAAAGAACATTTATTTGAACATTTGTCTGTAAGAAATGGCACCAATGTCAGGACAGTGGCGGGCAGAGCTGGCTGTTAGGCTCTAGGAAGTCTTTACTGGTCTCACAGGGACTTTGAGTGAGGGGAACCCTTTAGTGCCGGGCCCTGCTGTGTTGTATTGGCCTATTGGTCCCGTTGGTCTCACGACAGCGTGTGTGTGACGGCGCCCAGGGCTCTTGGGGACACACTTGAACGTGGTGAAGAGCGTCGATGAAGGCGTAGCAAGTCTGTCACAAGTCTGGTCAGTGCTATGGGAACGCAAAGTGTAACACCACCTAAACAGCATACTAAACCTCTGCCTTCCCAAACCGAGGTCTGCGGGGGAGCGTGGGCCGTGATTGCATCCTGCTCAGGTTGTGTCTGCGGGTGAGAGCCGGGTACAAAGCCCGGTGTGGCCGTGTCCCTTGGTGGCCATGCAAAGCCAGCCAGCCCCCCCCCCCCAAACCCCACCCCACCCCTCCTAGCGCCGCGCTGAAGTGCTCCGCTGATGAAATGTGTAATCAGGCCCTCCAGGGGGAACAGCAGCTGCAGCTCTCACCGCGGCCATGAAGTCTGAATTTACACGGGGCCTCGAAGAGGCACGGAGGCTTTTCCATTCAGGAACTGATGGAGGGGGGGGGGTGTCCCATGCACCTCCTTGTCAGACGTCAGGGCAGGACAAAGAACACCAGGAGTCAACCTCTCAGTCTTCTTCTTCTTCTTCTTCTTCTTCTTCTTCTTCTTCTTCTTCTTCTTCTTCTCAGAGTTTTGTTTGTTGGTGTCTTTTTCCCTGCTCGGGGAAAAAAAATCTTATTCAGGGAAGCGGTTTCAATGGAGATCTAGTGTGCAGGCTTTACTTTATCATCCAGTTGTAGCAAACTTAGATGGGCAAGAAACTCTCTTCCACCTCGCCATCTTCGTCCGGTTTACCAGTGGGTCGACTGACATGCAGGACTGGAAATGCAGTGAAAGGCTCAAACAGGCACTGTCGATTGGACAGTGGCTTGGATCACCCATCACAAGCCATCACGTGTCTGTGTGAGACAATGAGAAGTGGCTCCAAGTGGAGGAGGGCAGACACACCTTTCCCTAGACTACAGGAAGCCGGCTGAGTACCATAGTTACCATCACCAAGGGAACACATACGAGAGGAGGATTACTGTGCTGTTTGTGTGCGGTGTGCATTTGCACGTGATGCGCTCATTAAACCTCAAGCGCCTTGTAGTTGCATGTCCCATGCTGCCTCTGCAGACCGATCCCGTCGTCCGACAGTATCCCCCGACACTTCCATCGGAACGGCTTTAACGCACGCCATTCCCAATCGAATCATCCCAGGAACACGGCCCGCACATCCACAGGTCCGTGGTGAGACCGTCATCGATTTGCGGTGGGGCGGAACGCGTCTTTTTTGCGACATTGATTTGCTCTTGTATTTCAGGAAAAGAGGCGGGAACGAGGTACCCCCAGCATGGAGGATGATCCACGAGGTCTCCTCAGACTTGATGTCAGACGTTATTGTACTGTTGTTATGGTGCAGCCTTCCTCTTTGGTTGGTGTCCACGGGCAGTGAGTCAACAACGGTGGGAGGATGGGTTGGTGGTGGTGTGTGTGTGTGTGGGGTGTGGGGGGGGGGGGGTGGCATTCACCCAGCCATCCAACCAGACGGCCTTCTTCAGAATTCAGTTCACACAGTCTGAAGGACAGAGTTGTCTCGCCAGCGGCAGCTCCCCCCTCCCTCCCTCCCTCCCTCCGTCCCTCTGTCTCTTGAGCAGGGTGTCGTCACTACCTCTGCCAGCATGCATAACAATGAGCCAAAAAGAGGAGGCCGTGCAGGCAGCATTAACCGGCACTGGGATCATAAAGAGCCCATCATCTCGGAGCGTTCTGTTTTTACGAGAAACGTTTGGCAACCACCTTACGTACCTGCTGGGGCTGCAGTTCCGCTGTGTGTGTAATAATATGTGTTGGATAATATACTGTGTGTGAGTGTTTGTGTGTGCGTGTGCGTGTGTGTGTGTGTGTGTGTGTGTGTGTGTGTGTGTGTGTGTGTGTGTGTGTGTGTGTGTGTGTGTGTGTGTGTGTTTGTGTGTTTGGTGTGTGTGTGGTGCTGCGACTACAACAGCCGTGATGAATCTGCAGTGGTTAATTTTTAATGGTAGGCTCTGACTAAGGAGTCAAGGATTCCATGAAGCCAATTGCTAAAGTTAACTCGACATTATTGGGAACGTGATTTTTATTGAATAATACGTGTGCTTTAAGACGTGTGCTTTTTCTGTTGCCCGATTGATTAACGGCACAGTTAATAAAGAGATACAGGAGATCACCGAAAATGAATGAGAGGGATCAGTATAACCTGATATTAAGAAGATAAAATAAGTTGAGTTTCTATTACATTCAGAGTTTCTACCATCCGCCTCATCTGCCATTTTTAACAATTGGATTTTGGCAGAGCCGTGAACCCTTGGCTAAAGGTCACCAGATTGTGATCATAACATTGCAGCTGTGCGTCTCTCTCTCTCTCTCTCGCTCTCTCTCTCTCTCTCTCTCTCTCTCTCTCTCTCTCTCGGCCGTTTCCGCCGCAGCCTCTGTGTCTCTCTCTATACCTTGGATATCAGTAGTTTCTTCGCTAGATGGGGACATTTTAATGGGTCCAAAGTCAGCATTTATCTCCTCCAACATGTCACCTTCAAATGTGGCGGTGGATGTTGAGGGAAGGCAGGAGGGAGGGGGGGTGGGGGGGGTAGGGGGGGTGAAGGAGTAGGTGGTGGTGCGGGGGGGGGGGGGGGGGGGTAGTCTTGGTAGATTTTTCATTCCAGAACCCTTCGCCCCAGCTGTGACAGCAGAGCATTTCATCTTCCTGCTCATTCATCTTGGAGGGAGGGGGACGCGGGCGGGGAAGGGGGGGCATAAATGAATAATGCACTTTTCCTCCAGGCCGGCGCTAACGCAGGCTAACAAAGCACACGTAGGCTCCCTCCAGCTGGTGATGTATGGGCCCTGTTTACACACGGCTAGTTTGTGTTGCCACAGGGAGTTTCCCCTGGCACGGTAAATACCCGGGGACTGGGGCCGTGGCAGCCGAGCGCACAGGGGCTTATCAGGTGTAGACACACAGGCACAGCCTAAACATCGTTTCTCTGTCAAAAACATATCATTGAATTTAAATGGTTTTAGTATCTATAATTGCATGCTTTTGGTTTGCCATGGGATAAAACACAAAAAGCTTAGACTTAGATGATTCCAAATAGAAGTCCTTAAATGGCCTAAATTACATGAGCTGCAAAGCAACATGGACCCATTCAAGACAATTACTCATTCTGCTCTTTGGTCTTACTTTGTGGACCACCAGTGCAGAGGAAAAGAATAAAAGCCAGAGAATTAGCTGAGAAAGGAAGATCCGTGTTAGAAGCCAAACATAGGCAATCTGAAGTCTACTCTGATCCCCAGAGACATCAGGGTGCCTGCTTCTGCAGTCTGTGGTGTCATCACCTGGTTTAAGCCCATGAGGACCAAAGGACACCTGACAGAGGAGGACACCTGACAGAGGAAAGCAGCAAGCGACTGTTTGAATGGTCAAAATAGCACATGGGTCACCTTTCAATAGGGAGGTGCAGGGTGCCTATTCTTAACTACAGCAAGTAGTTGATTGCAGTTATTTCGAAGGACGGCAGTGCTACCGAATATAACATACATTCATTCGTCATTGTTCTTATTTTTGTGATGTAATATAATATACGGATATTCATATATGCGCATAATCGTATATGCATTATCGCATAATCGGTTATCTGGAGAGAAAAATGTAGTGCCATTGTTGTTGGCCCTAGAGTGTACCATGCTTAACCTTCCGGCAGTTGTCGTTCGATCCCTCCATCTTTAATCTTCATTAGAGAGAAATCAGCCGGGGATATCTGTATGGAAGCATCACACCCTGCCAATCTCACTCATCGCTCCGCTTAAAAACCCCGGCCCGTTTTTGTTCTCCACATCTCTTGACACAACACCGAGAGGCTGAATGATGTGGGAGGGCGTCCCAGATGACAGGTTTCACAGAGTGGGAATGAATCAATCACTCACGCCGCGCCGGCACAGACAGCTTTATAGAGGGCATGGAGAACAGGCTGGAGACGGAGGCCCGTGGCACGAGCAGTTATCCAGGCCGGCTGACAATGATAGGGCCGGGGCAGGGGCCAATCAGCCGGCGCCGGGGTGATACTGATGAGTGGCTGATGAATGCCTCTGTTGTTGTTGTTGTCACTCCTGAACACTCTTCAGAGTCACTCAACCTCTCTCTCTCTCCGGTCGGATCGCCCCTCCGTCCTCCCCTCCAGGTAGCTGTCACTTCAGAGTTGCCTGTGTGGTGGCGTTCTGTTGCCGATGTGTTCTTTTTATTTCCCCTCCTTGACTGGGCGTTACGTAGGATATGTCGCCGTCGGCTCTGTGCGCGCCCACGCTATATGCTAACAGAGTTTTCCCCCATGGCACGCAAACCACGGCACAGCGTGTCTGATCGGGGAGCCCACTGGAGCGCTCGTAGCATGTCATCGCATCTGGGGAGGCACGGCTGGTGTGAGGCAAGCCATAATCTAGTCCACACCGCCACACTCATAGGATCGGTCACTGTGGATTACCGCCGCAGCCTGTAGCGTGTATCGTTTTTTTAAACCCCTCCGGGGGAGCCGTCTTGTTTGTTTCCTCAGCGGTGGCGGCTCAGGCTCGCTAGCCGTAGTGTTAGCGCTGAGGTTAGCTGCCAGGCCGCGGCGCCGTCCTGTGGAGTGTTTGTGTTTACCTTGGCTGACAACAGCTCTCCACTCGCAGGCCAACAGGGCTCCACGCTCTGGGCTTACATTGAGACCGGCGAAGGGAGGGAGGGAGGGAGGGGGGCCTCCATTTATCTTGCTCCGAGTCTGGGACCGGGCTGAGGTAATGAGAAGGGAGGGCTGCTGAGGAAGTGATTAAGCTAATTAGGTGTGAAGAAGAGACACTCGTCGGCTGACAACACTCCAGATGTGGGCTAGCGCGAGCTGCGAGCCTGCCGGCGCCGCTGAAGAGCGTGGGCACGTACAGCCACAGACGGCGTCGCAATGTCAAAGTCCTTGTTCTGTTTGAAATCCTTTTGAGTTGGATTGAAGGGCCTCCATCACAGAAATGTTTTGTTGGAAAACACTTGAGGTTTGTTACGGGGTGTGGACTCAAATGGTCTAAACAGACTGTTGGACCTTCAGATATGGACCCTCTCTGCCTCATGGTCTCTCGGTCAAGTATGCGTATAACAGATAAATTGCTATTTTGGACTTTTTTTCTCTACCAGGCGGGCAGAATAACTTGGTACCTGTAGAAACTTCTAAACACGGGGATTTACCCATGCACACGCTACATTCCTCCCATGATTAGACAGTTTTCAGACTCAGTCCCTACTTCAACTTGTGTCTGTGAGTGCATGTATGTCTGCCTGTGTGTTTTCACGTGTGGTGGACATGTTACATCTTTTGTTTCTGATCAACTACCTATCCAAACACCCTCCACATGGAGGATATTCTGTGTGTGTGTGTGTGTGTGTGTGTGTGTGTGTGTGTGTGTGTGTGTGTGTGTGTGTTAGCATGTTAGTCTGTGTGTAGATTCTGCATTAAAACATCCACTGGTGTCAGTCTCTCTTACTGTGTCTGAGCTGATGAACTCGGCAGTGGTGTGGAGCCCGGAGCCTCCCTCTCTGTGTGGCCCACCAGCCCCTCTGCACAGGGGCCCTACGGAGGCTACTGCACACTGCAAACAGGCCCCTAATTCAGCCCCTCTGCACAGGGGCCCTACGGAGGCTACTGCACACTGCAAACAGGCCCCTAATTCAGCCCCTCTGCACAGGGGCCCTACGGAGGCTACTGCACACTGCAAACAGGCCCCTAATTCAGCCCCTCTGCACAGGGACCCCACGGAGGCTACTGCGCAATGCAAACAGGCCCCTACATCAACCCCTCTGCACAGGGGCCCTACGGAGGCTACTGCGCACTGCAAACAGGCCCCTAATTCAGCCCCTCTGCACAGGGGCCCTACGGAGGCTACTGTTCACTGCAAACAAGCTCCTACACCAGCCCCTCCATGCATTTAGCTGCCGGCTCTGCACCACTCCGCCAATCCTCCAGTCACTTCGCTGCTCCTCGTTGGGGAGAGGCACGGCGTATGATCGTTTAATCATTTCACGCATATCTCTTTCTCTCCGTCTCTCTCTCTCTCTCTCTCTTTCTCTCTGGCTCTCTCTCTCTCTCTCTCTCTGCCTCTCTCTCTCTCTCTGTCTGTCTCTCTCCCCCCTGGCTCCGTAATTTATTTTGTCTCTCCGTCAGCGCTGAGTGAAATCAGGGAGGTATTGTTAGGCATGCCGAGGCCTGTGATTGATTCCTCCCTCTGTTCACTTTTCTATGTGCCCGTCAGTGTGGCCTAGCGCTCCGCTCCACGATCCATACTGCTGTTACATTCCCACTCTATTCCACTTGATTAGGCCATTTTGCCTTCGTACCAGCAAAAAAGAACAGAAGAGGTTTTCTTTTTTGGGGAAGGGCGGGTGGACAGGCAGTCAAAACATCTCGCTCCACGTGACGAGGCGACCCCTCGCTCCTCTCCTCCGTTAGTTCGGGGGGGGTGGGGGTGTGGGGGGGGGGGGGGGGGGGGGTGGCATTGAAATGGACGTGCCGTTCCCGGGGCTGAGAGGGAGGTGGATACCGAGCGGTAGACGATGGATTCGTGGTGCTGTACCCGTGGAGATTGCAAGAAAAAGAAAAAGGCCAAGGATAACAGGCTTTGTTGTTTGTAATGTTTCTCGGGCAGGGAATAGGCCCATGAGTTCCAGGACCCACACGTTTATTCTGCAGAGTGGATGATAGTTCGATGCTAGCAAGAGAAAAGATCCCGTTGAAAGAAACGCCGAGCTGTCGTAAACGATGAGGTTACAAAACGCAGCATAACACTTTTTTGTCTACGCAGCATTCACTCAGGTCTTACAAACTCTGGATGACACGACAGAGCAGCAGTGGCACGTCCTATGTGGTGACCTCGTGACATTTTCTCTTTGATCTTTAGACGCGCCCCTCCCTTCCTCTTTTTCCCCCCTCCTCTCTCCACCCCTCTCTCCCGTGGCCTGTATGCGCTGGCCTCCACCGGGTGCCCTCCTGGGTCCCACTCTGGAGCCAGGCTCTTGAAATGCTAATCGAGGAGCAGAAGGCAGCGCTCTGACTCAGGGCTGATGGCCACTGTGGACCACCCCTCTGCTGCAGGCCTGTTTGGATGAGGCCAATGGGGAATAGCTGGGGGGATGAGGAGAGGCCAGAGGGGGGAAGGCTGAGGGATGAGCGAGAGGCAGGAGGGGGAAGGCTCAGGAGAGAGCATGATTGGGACGGGTGAGGGAGGAGGGGGACACGAGGGGTAAGAGGGAAGGGTGAGGAAAGAGGGAGAGACCCGAGGTGGAATGGTAAGGGATGAGGGAGAGACCCGAGGGGGGAGGGGGGAGGGAGAAGGCGGTATTCCTGTCATCTCACCGCATCGTTCTCTTCTTTCCTGTGTGAGTTCAATCGGTCGGGAGACAGAGGACTCTGTGTGTTGCACACTACAGTGACCCCCCCCCCCCCTCCTCCTCCTCCCTCCTCCTCCTCGTCGGTCCCTGAGCTGTTTCCCTGCCTTTTCAGGCTACTCTCGGAGCGTTTGAAGGAGCACAGAGCGCGAGTGTGTTTGGAAGTGGGAATGCACACTGCGTCTTGTCAGCTGTCAGCCCCAATGTGCTGCTCAGCTTCCTGACACGACCTGGCTGCCGCTGCGCTAACGCTAACCACACAGACAGACACACAGACAAGGACAGAGGCACTCAGTGTGGCTCACGTAGTCCGCTGGGCCGGAACACCCTAGATGAAGGGAAGGCAGCGTTTGTGTGTGTGTCGGTGTAAGGCTTGTTTCTCTGCGTAAGTGTCCGAGGAACAGAGACTGCTGACACAGATAGACAGTGACAGGTGTCCTTTCCTTTCCTTTGAAGTCAGCGTTGTTTCTCAAACAAACCCTTCCGTTGGACCGCAAACACGTCCGCGTTGTCCCGATTGGTCGGTTTTTATACGGCTGCTCTTTTCCGTGTCCCCCGGCTTGCTCTGATCTCCACCTCAAAAAGCCCAGTGCTATGTGATTGTGTGTAAGTGTATTTGTTTGTGTTTTGTGGGAGTTGTAATTTTCGGCAGCGCCTCAGAGAAATCCCACCAGCCTTCAAACAACAGCTGGACAAAGGCCCATGATCATTAGTTGCTTAAGCGGAGTGAGAAACACAACAGTCAAGGGCTTTGTTTTTTTTGTTTTTTTACGTCTGGTGCACTCAACACCTATTGTGTGTTCAGCGTGTGATCAACGTGAACGTGGGAGGGTTCTCACAGCGTGCAGGTAATTGCTCACTTCACGCCCACTTGGGCCGAGAGAAAGACGAGGCGAGGTGTGCAAGCCGCGCCGCTTAAATAAACGAAGCCGTTGACGAGGTTCAGGCGCGATCCTCTAAAGTGTGCGGCGCGACCGCGCGGCGACGTGAGCGCACATCCTAATGCAGCGGCTGGTTTCATTACCGCTGGCACTTCCACCTCCCCTGCTGGTGATTCCACACGTCAGGCTAGCACACTCACTCATCTTCTTGCGTGTCATTTAGTGCCACGACTTCGGCTATAATTTTCATTCGTACATTTGTCACCCATGTTAGATGACCTCCCCAAAACCAGCTGTTCCCGCCCGGTCTCGAACCGGGGACCTTTCGCGTGTTAGGCGAACGTGATAACCACTACACTACGGGAACTGGCTGCTCCAGATCTGCCCTGCCCCCACCCCCCCCCCCCCACTCTCCCTCTCTCTACTTTCCCTCAGATGTGAAACGTCACCCGGCCTGTCAGCAGCTGTCCCTCTCCCCCACCCCGCTCCATATCGCTCTCCCCCTCTCTCTCTCCAGTGGAGGGTAGTGTGTCTGGCCAACGGCTCGGTGACAGGTGACAGGTGGCCCACATTTCAGAGAGGCGGCGCACTCCCACCACAAAGGCCTGTCAGCCCGGCCTGATCTATGGGCCAAGGCACGGCGCTGGCACGCCATTAGTTACGCTCACGTCTGCTCCGTGGAACCGGGCCCATCGGTCGCCCCCCAAATCAATCGGATTGGCTTGAGCACAGAGAGGAGACGCTCTCCGTTGAAGTCCGAGGCTTGATGTATGTGAGCTCTCCAGGCTACTTAGCTGGAGTGGACAGTTGAGAGGCTGCCAAGTTAGAGTTAGCATCGCTTTTGGTTCAACCTGAGCGACAGACAGGTAAATATAGAGCACGCTATCCTGTAGAGGGCCTAGCTGGTGACACAATGCCCCTAGTAAGTAAGTAAAAACATCAATGTAAAAACATCAAAACATAATACAACTATAATGCCCCCTGCCCACCCCTCCTCTGGGCAGGCCTGCCACCCAGAGCAGCGCAGCCCCAGCTCTCTAGCCCGCTGTCAGCTCTTTAAATGTCTCCGATTACGGCCCACGTTTCCTGTTCACGTACGCCGCACCGGACCTCAGGGCATTCTCCAGCGGTTTCGGCCACAGAAAAGAAAAACTAAATCTTCTAGCATTTCCTGAGCGCGCCTCGGCTTTCCTTATCCCAAGAACACGCTCCGATTAACATTGAGTACTGTGAGCTAAATCAAGCAGCGGGGCATGCGTCCCTGGGGAGTTTTGGTTTGGGCCAGGGGGAGCGCCTAGGACGAGTTCACACAGCAACTAAGCAGCACTGTTAACGCTGCCTCCCTGTCCCCACTGCAATCCAAACTTCTCTGTGGAGATAGGGATCAACGCACTTTGAATGCCCTGTTGATACACTCACACAAGTATAGGGGCTCTTTGACCCCTCCCCCCCCATGCTTTAAGTGCATGTTTGAGTAGGCCATTGATCTTGTCCTCGTGCTGTGTAGATGAATGCCAAATTTAAGCATTTGAACATAATCAACAGAGTGACCACACAGCAGTGCATTGAATAACCCATTTGCTCTAAGAGACCGGGGCTCAGATGGCTCTGCATAGAGCTTAATGGAATTACAGGCAAGGGACACACTTCATTTTACTCGTGAAGAGTCCACAGATGGACGTTTGCCATTTTTCCCCGCTCATCCGTTAGTTTTAAAGGCAGACTATTTCAAAGTGCTTTTGTGTAGTGTGGTGCGTATGATGAAGCCAGTGTAGTACTTTCTTTTATGAATGTCCTTGTTCTATTGAAGAGGGTGTGGGGGAGGGGGTTTAAAGTGCCATGGTGACAGTGTTGATAGTACTGTAGAGGCAGGCCTACTCTTTGTTCTTTGTCTTTCTCGCGCTCCCCTGCTTTATCTTACTCCTCCATCCTCCCTCTCTCTCACACACTGCATTTTTGGATCTTCTCCCAGTGTGCAAACAGAACAATGTGTGTGTGTGTGTGTGTATGATGCCTGAGTCGGCATAATGTGTCAGAATAATGGATTTGGCTGATTAACGATACAGTGTGTGGAAACCGTACAAAGTAATAAGAAACGATCGAGAAGTGTGTGTGTGTGTGTGTGTGTGCGTGCGTGCGCGCGTGCGTGCGTGCGTGTGAGGGGGGATGATGATATTTTCCTCATCTGTTATCTTTCATTAGCGAGCCAAATTAAAAGGAAACAGGTTTTTGCCTCGTTTTGAAGAACCCTACTTGAGGACTGCAGATCATTTATTCTTGACTTAACACAGATGGTTCATTCTGTCAAGATCCATCATGGGGACATCGTTGAAGAGATTTAAAGAGCTGTGTCGATTGAACCAACCACTCAGGGCTGTCTAAGTAGCGCTTCAATATTGAGATTGATCCGACGCTCTGGGAATTTGGACCGGATCTGTTGCTTTTATAAAGGCAAGCGGCATGCCGGCGTCTCCCGGTGACTTTGCCCTCTGACCCCGGCATGGGGGCCTGGTGTGGGGGGAATGTAAAGCCCTCCGTGGTCTCCAGAGACACTGATTAAATGTAGGGAACAGGATTCACTGTTAATCCACTGCCAGATCTGCTGACCTTAGTCGTTGATTTCACTTTGTTGACTTTGTTAATCCAGAATGGATGGCGACGAAAGACAAAGCTCCAGGCACTTTGAGAGTGGCTGGGACAATTCTGAAACCCCCCCCCCCCACACACACACACGTATGAATGCCCCACCTCCATTGTTGTGCTGTGAGAACAGGGTTTCAGCATTAGACCCTAATAACAGATAGACATTCATGGTGTCTGTAACCACATTCATATCTCTGGTGTTGATAATGAGATATTTAATAACCCCCCCACCCACACACACACACACACGCGCACACACACATAATAAGGCCCGGTGCCACCTCTGGAAATCATCTTAATTATAGTAGTTAGGAGCAGCGGCAGGCGGGGGTGGGAAGAAGGGGGCGGACATGTCAAGTTATTTGGTGGCTCTTCATTGTTTTAACTGGCGTGAGCAAAGCGAGCCCGTCGTGCCTAATCTGTGATATATGGAAATGCATATTTACATCTCAATTTGGCTGCTCCTCCTCTGTGGACAGCTGCCGTGCAGGAGCACTGTTTAAGTTAACGGAATCAATCCATTAGAGTTTGTAATTATGTCATTAGCTAATATGGGCCTGTGATTATCATCGCCTCAGATTGCCTCTTCTGCAGACATTCTCCCTGGTGCGCGACCGCTATAATTCACGAGCCGTTTCAGTTCTAAGTTTGGGGGAGAGAAAAAAAAGAAGCTTTTTCTGTTTTCTTTGTTCCTTTCTCTTTTCGATGCATGCGACGGCAGACTAAATGTCCTGTAGGCTTGTCGGCTCAGTGTGTTTTATTTTTATAAGTGTTTTTTTTGCTCACTGAAATAGCCTTTGTCTTTTCCCTCATTTTTGACAAAGAGCAGTTATTTTTTGTACAGCGTTTTCCAGACAGAGGTTAGCATTTTAACAAGACAAGGATTCTCACCAGGCTGCTTAGAGGTGCACAGCACTACTACACACACTACTCTGACGTGTAGAGAGGAGAGGTATCACTTGACTCAGTGGAAGTGTCTGTGTGTGTGTGTGTGTGTGTGTGTGTGTGTGTGTGTGTGAGAGTGAGAGAACGGCTACAGAAGGTGTGAACCAAAGCAGGCGGTCCTCCTCCCTGTGTCACACAGTGGAGATAGAAGTACTGATTCTAAGGTCCAGGTCTTAATGCATCCTATCTAGACTGGACATTCCATGCCATTCACTTTAGCTGGCAGACACAAAGCTCTTGTCCATCCTATTGATTTGGTTGGGGAGGCTATGTTTGACTTCTGACCATTCATGAGTTAAACGTTAGCCTGATGAGCGAGCCCGGTTTTTTTCAGTCCCCTGCGCAAAGTAGCAGCCATTACAACTTGGGTAAACAACAGAGAGGCCATGCCAGGCAAACACACATTTGCACTGTCTAAAAGATCTTCAATCTCTGTTTAGAGTAGGAAAAAACAACCGCTGTACAGGTCCCACTTGACCAACGAAGGGCCAATTATCTCTGCTTTAATGCACGCCTGCTGTTTGGCTGTGGTGCGGGACAATCATTGCCTCGGCCCCCAGGGAGGAGCTGGAGAGAGAGGTCAGGGAGACACAGCACGATGTCAGCCGTGTGTGTGTGTGTGTGTTTAAAAGCCACATGTTTGGAGCCACTTGCTTGGCCTCCCGTAATTGTTTTTTTTTTATAGTGAATGTGTAGTCTAGTGGCTAATGTCTCCCGCACTGTCGTATGAAACCACTTGACTTGAAAATGGCCGTGATATGGCTTTAGGAGCTATATTTAAGGGGTTCCTGTTATTTTGTAGTCTTCAGTGCGAATTCTGCTTTAATTTGTTCATTGCACTTTTCAACATGCAGCAGCCAAACATTTAGCTTGCCGTGTCTTCATTTGTTTATCTAATGGGCCCCCCCTCCGTTTTAAAATGGGGCAGACTCGTTCAGCCCCGGAAGGGCACTCGTCGGCGTCCTTAACGTGTCCCCGTCCTTCCGTTGACAGCCTCCGGTACCGCCGCGCAGGTAATGATAGGCCCCTAATAGCCCCTGTGCCGAGCGGCCCCACTCTCCTCCGCCTAGAATGGCTCTCCAGAGCAGCGAGTGTAAAAAATGCCATCAGGAGCCGTGAACTCTGCTTTTTCTGTGACACCGTTGGATAAACACTTGTCACCGCTGATGAATCCGCCGACTCGGCGGTGGGCTTGAAAACCCGGCCGCTCCAGTTCAGCCACGAGGCAACACGGACACAAGTCACAAAGCGAGGTGACCGATGACATGGGAGGGACGCGTCTCAATACTGCGCCAGCCTTTCCACCTGTCTAATTTACAACAGAGCCAAGGCCCTCTTAGCTGATGAGACCAAACGAACGATTCAGCTTGTCTTCTCATTTGTTCGGTCAAATGGAGCTTCGGCGAAGGTTCTGGCAGACGACTCCAAGCTGTGATACTGCATGTGCTACACACGCTAACCACACAACACCTGCTCATTAAATGTCCATGACAATGAAGGGAAGGGGGGGAGGGCGTTGTGTTGAAATTACCTGAAGGAAGTCAAAGTTAGGTTATGTGCGGTGATGGGAAAATGCTCTCAACTCCAACTGCCACCTCGGGGCTGTTCCAAAGGGGGCTTGATGTATGTGTGCTCCCTGCATCTGGATGTTGTCCCGGATATGTACAGCAGGCAGCTTCAAATATTTAGCAGAGCCAAACGTGCCAAACTGATGTGTACGCACATTCGATAAATGTTTAAGACGGATGAGTTTGTCTGACCAAACCCGTGTTTCTGTTGAACTAAAACCATTTCAGTCGTCGCCGTTTGATTTGTAAAACATCCTTTATTTTCACAGCTAGCGTTCTTAGGGAGCTGGGTAAGCTCTAGCCACGTGCACACCCCACTGCGACCTGTTCCACGACACACAGAGGAGCCCGTCACTTTGTTACCCTGAGCCTCGTCTCCAGCGCCGGAGCGAAGGAACGAACCGCGTCACTCGACATGTTCTCTGGCCACCTCCGTCTTTCCCCTCACACACTGGGCTCCGTCTGCCACTAATGGCCGGTGCAGCAGGGCCAGGGCCGTGGGCTCACATTACACTCAGCTTTAATGCACACGGGGTGTAAAAAGTGCAGGTGGCTGGTCTCTGGAGAGCAGCCGTCTCAGATTATGGTCTTTTGGCAGCAGCGAATGGACGTGTGCTCGAAGGCAGAGAAATAGCATGCTCTTCTCGTGGTGAAACCTAACAGTTATTATGGTATGAAGGAATGTGTTTAGGCAGTTCCCGTCTGAGAGTGCCCTCAGTAGAAGCTGTTTGCTGTCATTTCAACTGAAGCATTTTTTGCATCCGAGACTTTATCTACTTTGCCTATCCTATGTAATCTGAATTGGAACTGTAATTCCTTTGTTTTGGCAGACTGATTTTGAGTGGGTGAGCATGTTTGAAACCACAGCTATTAACCCCTGTGTGCAGCGGACTCACTGCTCAAGTTTGTGTGAAAGACAAGTGCGAGAGACAGGGATCCTCCGCAGCGGAATGGTGCAACAAGTACTTAGACACTTTATGGAGGATTGAGTGAGCATCAGTGCGGTTTAATGATCTGCTGTCTGGTCCCAGTTGTTAGGCAACCGGGGCTTTTGGGCTGAAGCCACCACGTCCCATAGTTAAGATGGCGTCTCTGGAATAGAGGGTTAGTATGAAAAACCCTGACGCTGAAAGGCACACTACCACTGAATTAACTGACCTGAGGTGAAGAGTCTGGACCGGCGCTTCCACGTGCAAACGTGGACAGACTGCCCGGGGTTTTGTCTTGACTTGATCGTGTCATTCTAGACAGGCAGTACGTCTTGCCCTGCTCTGCTGTTTGAGCACGGCTAAGTGGCTGTTAGAGGGTGCCGTCTGGAGGCCATTGTGTGAGATTGCCGGGCTAATCTTCCAGCTAACCACTTCTCTGCTAGAGAGGCCGTAGAGGGAGGAGGCTTTTGTTCAGACGCCATTAGCCAAATGCTGGTGTACCGGAGAGGCAGGGAGAGGAAGACATAGAATTACGCTGCCGCTTTTAGTCCGTCTCCCTGAATGGCGGCCTGACAACAGTTTGGTTCGGCAGCCGGGAGAGAGAGGCTGGGGCCGTCAGGACTGGAAGGCTTTAACATCAGCCCCTATTCACTCTCCCCCAGTCAATTTTCTGCTGTGAATCACAGATGAGCCCTTGAGAGTGAGAGAGATGTTGTTGGTACAAAGCCCAGGCATGAGAGAAATCAAGCATTTCTCTTTCCTCACTAGATCCCAGGAGACGCTTGTTTTTGTACCACGATTGCGGTCCTGGCTCCACTACAGTGAACAAACAAGTTGTGTTTTTTTTTATGCAGCCCCAAAGAATACAACGCACACAAACTCCCGAGGAGAAAAGCCCTTTTCTTTCTAAGCGATGATGTGAATGAGCGTTGGTAGACTCCACCCTGGAGCAGACAGGCACGGTGCAGCCCACATCGCTGTGTGTTCATCTCTGGCTGTCACAGCCTGTCCAGAGGGAAGGGTTGACAGCCAGAAGGCGGGCCGAGGAAAGGGGAAACACAAACGGATGAGAACGTACTCTACTGTAACATTACCATGTTATTAGGAGGAGAGGATAGCCACCTCTACACCTGGGTGTTTTGTAATATTTTCAAACTACACTCAACTTTTGTACAACCCGAAGGTTCTGTAGTTTACAACCTGAGAGTTCTACCAAACAGTGTCAGTTAGAGCTACAGCATATGCTCAAAACAAAGGATGCATCACACCACAAAAACATAAGAAGTGTAAAATAAGAAGCAGCACTTTATTTTAAAATTATAAAGCAACAAATGTAGTTTTTTTTTTTCAATGGTGTGACTTTAGCTAATCAAAGACAATTTTGTGAAGCTAGCTTTCTTTGACATACATCCTTTGGGTAACTGTAAAAGCTCTGACCTAGTCTATTCACTCTGAGTGAACTCGCTTTCGCTGCGTAAGCAACTGCTTTATTTGCTGTCACATCTGTTATCCATTAGGTGTAATTACTTAGGCTGAAGAGGGCTAGCGCTTCAAAGGGACAAATCACTCGGCAAGGTCAGCCATTCTTTGATTGATTTTGCTACAAGATGATTATCTTGATCCTGTTATCCATCTGTGACCTTAACAATCCAAACAACCCTCGCCTTAGTCTTTTCTGATGTAAGCCGATTTGACCCAAGTTCCCCAAACATTATCTAAAGCTACAGTATTACTGGTGCCTGTGGCTTTGTCATCCTTAGTCTTATTTCAACGTTTTCATTTGTTTTCCAGTGAAAAATATCCCTGTAATAACTATAGGCTAGAATACGTCCCTGTAATAACTACAGGCTAGAATACGTCACTGTGATAACTACAGGCTAGAATACGTCACTGTGATAACTATAGGCTAGAATATGTCCCTGTGATAACTATAGGCTAGAATACGTCCCTGTAATAACTATAGGCTAGAATACGTCCCTGTGATAACTATAGGCTAGAATACGTCCCTGTGATAACTATAGGCTAGAATACGTCCCTGTGATAACTATAGGCTAGACAAACGCCTTGCTCTTCCAGTTGGGCTGACTGTGGAGCGGTGTTTACTTACACCCTTCAGCCCCCTTCTCCAGCTCTCAGGCACATCACGATTAGCATCCAGCCAGCCGGCTGACAGACAGACAGGATCCCTGCGCCTCTTCATGTTTATTTAACCAGTGTAAATGTTGGGGGTGCGTTCGCGGCTCGCGCTCTCTGTTTGCTTCTCATTAAGGCACCGGTGGGGCTGTTGCCGTGCAGACATCTGAAGGGGAAGTCTCCTCACAACTCAACCCCGCGTGATGCACGCGCACACACACACACACACACACACACACACACACACACACACACACACACACACACACACACACACACACACACACACACAGACGCACACCACCATCCAACTCCGCTCCAATCCACTTCACTCATGTGGACAGTGATCTGTTGGTTTCTGGTCCACCCGTTCAGATCTTTCAGTCTGCGCGGCGCGGCCAGTGCGGCGAGCCAGAAAGACACTTCACGGCGGTGCTGGCGACCGAGCCCCAGTCGTCCGTCTGTTCCTCCAGACAGCTCCGTATTGCGAGGCAGCGCGGGGTCCCTGGCGCCCGGCCACGGCTTCTGGTGTGGCAGCCATTCGACGGGTGTCTTTGAGAGGAGGCACAGCACAGGGGGCGCGTTTCTGTCGGCTTCCGCTGGCTGTCCGGCTTTGGGGACAGCGAGTAACTGAGATAAGGAAAGGCTAAATGGTCCTGCTCCAGACGTGCTGCTCATAGCCTCCCTGAGAGGCCGTCCACCACCGCGGGGCTGCTGTGGAACAAGCAGGATAAGCCGGACATCCAGTACTCTACAGCCCCCACAGAACGGGTCCCGCCATGCGTTCACACTGCTATTCTCTGTCAACGTTTGAATTCTTGTTAGACTAGATACAGGTTTGTGTGTGTGTTGGCTTGTGTGTAAGAAGCGGCTGGATTGTGCCTTTGAGTGGAAAGTAGAGGCCGACCGATTTTATCACAGACATATATATCGGTGATATATATACTTTTCTGCTTTTTTATCCTTTATTGTGCCATTAGTGGCATTGAGACGGATCTCTCTTCTACACTGGATCCCTGGCCATCCCTCTATCCTCCCTGTCATGAGCGTTCAACATTGAAACAGATAAACAATACAATAACAGTAAAACAAGCAACATAAACATTAAAACGATATGCAGTTAGATAGCTTGTGTTTGATCTGAGGGATCATTGCAAAAGATGTATGTTTATGCATATATTCTATATACAAATATACATATATTAATATATATATTTATATGTATGTATATGTATATGTAAAAAGAATATCGGCGTATATATATATCAGTGTAGGAAATGTTTTAACCCCTGATCCTAAATCGATATTGGCATCAGCCCCAAAGATCCAGTATCGGCCGTGCTCTAGTGGAAAGGGTGCGGTTAAGCAAAATTTGTGTGGTTAAGCTTAATATTGCTGTTTTGGGGTAAACAGGGAGACAAAGTCAGGCTGATAAAAAACCCTGTCGATTATAGCGGTCTGATGCCAGAGCCGTTTACTGGTGGCTGCCTGCTGCGGAGGCTTCATACCTGTCTTTACTGCTGCCAGACTTAATCTTATCAGCGCCTTAAAGCACTCCATAGCTCTCTCTGTGTTGCCTGTACGTGTGTGTGCATGCTGGGGAGTGTGTGTGTGTGTGTGTGTGTGTGTGTGTGTGTGTGTGTGTGTGTGTGTGTGTGTGTGTGTGTGTGTGTGTGTGTGTGTGTGTGTGTGTGTGTGTGTGTGTGTGTGTTCTTCGTCACCACCGGAACCTGAGAGACCGGTAAGAGGATAACGGTGGAATCGAACTCCGGGAGGTTCCATTCCGGAGCCCCTCTCCCTCTCCCTCTCCTGCCCGGCTCCCGTGGCTGTGTGAGTCACGCTCAGTCAGCGTGTCCCTGACGTAACCTTTTCAAACGGCCAGTGACGCGCTCCTTCATGGGAATCCAGCTCTGCTTTTCACGGCTCTGTGCGGCGCGGCGAACATCCGGCGTGAAACACGTCGACGCGGAGCCCCGGACTTCCGGCTGACGCACGGCGGGGCGCTGGCTCTCACGCGGCCCAGGACGCGGCCCCCTGGTAGAGGGAGAACGGTGTGGCCGACGGCTCCATCCAGCACCGTGCCCTGGAGAGGTGTGGCCCCCCTGGCAACAGGCAGGTGTGAGAGCGGTGCGGGAAATCTGCCTCTTCCGCGCGGAGCAGCACCCCTCCTCCTCTTCCTCCTCCTCCTCCTCCTCCTCCTCCTCCTCCTCCTCCTCCTCCTGCACACGTTGTCTGGTAAAGTCCCAGTGGGAGGTAATTCACTGGCTGAAAATATTGAACTCGCACAGCCGGTCACAACCTCGATGATGGATGTTAGTAGGGGCTATCCTTTGAGGAATGATGCTCTAATGAACTAATCCATTCAGTGGCTAATGATCGCCCGCTTTCCGCCTAGGCCCGTCCCCTTTGTCACACGCGCAGGGTTGTTGTCGTATTTCTGGCCAGGCTGTCCTCTTAACCCAGTTCTCTGAACCACGGCGAGACGGCGGGCTGTGTTTTTCAGGCGGGCCTCCAGCGTGTCCGGGTGGTCTGGCGCACTGATGTCACGCTCCTCTGAGCGGCCCTAACGAAGCTGTGGAACAGGCGGCCAGACGAAGCTGTGGAACAGCTGAGTGGCCCTCGGTCAGACCCGCCGCCTGCAACTGCTTCAGCGTGTGCTGTCAGGTTGAGGGTTGCCATTCACACTGCCCCCCCCCCCTTTCCTCTTTCTCTCTCTTTCTCTCTCCTTCTCTCTCCTCTGTTTCCGTCTCCCTCGGTCCTGTTTGTGTAAGCTCATTAATTCGGCCTGTGAAAGGGAAGGCCTCTTTTGATCAGGCTCTTTCAGCTTGCTGGCGTCGAAAGCTTAAATGCCGGCGGTAGCTGAGGGGTCCGGCGAAGGCGTGGATCGTTAAAGACTTCCACTGTCGGGGGTTAGGCGGTGTGCGCGTGGGAAAACCAACCAGAACGACGAGGGGCAATTTGAGCTCTGCTGCGGGGAATCTTTCCGTGCCGACCTGCGGCAGAAACACTGAAACCGAACCCCCGTCTACAACGAGAGAGAAAGAAAAACGACGTAAAGGTTTTCTGAGAGGAGGTACGTGAGAAAGCGGGCGTGATCAAACACACGCCTGCCTTTCTGTGCCGGATCTAGATCTCCTCCCGAAAGTGGTTGCAACCCCTTTTTCCGGAGGAGCAGGAGATCGAGGGAGACAATGTGTTAGTAATCTTCCTCCTGCACGGCCGTAAATCAGCGGCCGCTTTAGAACAGAGGACGGGGGGTTTACCCCCGCACGGCAGGTGACTGGTAGTTCACCAAAAAACACAAACACATGCTCCCTGTTTTGCTTTCTGATAGGTTGGCTCGACAGCATTTCTCTGGAGGTTGACCAGCTTGCTGATGAAAGTGCGCTGCCGTGTTGTGTTATGACTCGGAGGGCAAGACCTCACATGCTGCAGTAATTGTGGAGCGTTTGTGTAAAGAGCAGCGCACGGAGTGTGTGAACCCTCTGAAAGGTATGATATACCACTGGGTTTGGCGCTCCGCACCAGACACACTGTTTGTTTTGGATTTCTGAGCTAAGTACAGCGTGCCAACAGATTCTGGCCTTTCGCTGAACACCGTTTACATCGGCCATCTTGAGCGTTGCAGGTTGTTGTCGAAGGAGCGTGTGACGCCACATCATTTGCTGTCGACAGTCAATAGTTGAGGACGGGGGACTTGGAACCACACACCAGGCTGAAACAATGGGCCCGTCCTCAGCCCCCTCAGGACTTTGTCATTTCAGTGTGCGTGCTGACAATGCATGACATGTTGCATTCTTGGTGCTGGATGAGTGTGGGAGACAAAGGCAAACACGATTAGTCTGCGCATGCAGTTGTTTGCCTCTGAGCGGAGCGAGGCTCTTTGGAAGGGGCTCAGTGAGTCAGAGACTGCAGCACACCCACCTGACTCAGCCCTCTGGTGCCACCGCGTCGAGTCACAGCCACTGCCATGCACTCAGCGGTCAAATGGTGGCGGTAGTGTGACCCGGCGATTGTTCAGAGTCGTAACTAATTGAGATGTGTCGTGGGTTGGCTAGAGGGTCGGCTTGGAGCGGGGGTTTAGGGAAGAGCCATCGTAACCAATGTTTAGTCTGTTTTGTCTGAACTGTGACCCCTCAAAAAGGTCCTTACCAACGTCTCAACAGCCTGACCCTGAAATCAGTTCCAGCCATCTAGCTGTATAAGACAACCGCCAACAAAAGGTTTAAGTATTTCTTCCCTTTGCTGGCTGTCACATAACCTGAATGAAGTCA
Source organism: Galaxias olidus (assembly GCA_026901105.3). NCBI lineage: Eukaryota > Metazoa > Chordata > Actinopteri > Galaxiiformes > Galaxiidae > Galaxias > Galaxias olidus. Next base: position 68,732 of record JAPMUY010001322.1, read on the forward strand.
GTCATAAAACCAATCATAGCTGCAGCTGTGTGTTGATTGCCATAATCAGGACCTGCTTTATTGCTCAATTTGGTACAGAGTTAACACTGTTCACACCACTCTGGAGCTTGCTAATGGAACGCGGGCAGTGGACACCTATCTAGAATAACATTGATATTTGCTTTTCGTTTGGGGAATGAGTGTTGTGCAGTCGGAAATTAGATCGACCTGTGATGTTTTCAAAAACGTCTATGAATGTATTTTAGGACACAGAGGACACGGGCCTAGTTAGAGAGCCTCACAGTGCCCCAGCCCCAATGGTTGTCCGTAGACTGCGGCTCACAGGGTACCGGCGTGTCATTAGGAAAGCCACGCCACTTTCACACCTTCCCCCTTTGACAGTCAACTGTCGGATCTGACTGGCCCCGGGAGGGACGCTCGGTTTTTACGGCTCCCTCTGCCAGCTCACTCTACGACTCCGGCCGGCTGCCACAGGGAATGGAAAAAGGCATGATCCCCCCAACAAATACGGGAATGGATTTGTTTAATATCTTCATTCTGTGAAGGGTCCAACACGTGGTCTCTGGGGGGGGTGAGTACTTCTATTGATTGGCCCCCTCAAATGTGTATAACCCCATCTGTTCAACACAAGCAAGAAAAGAAACTCCCACAATATGAGGCTGTGGCCCCCTGGGTATCGGCTTTCTCGGCCCTCGATTTAATAAGTGGGGGACGTTGGCAAACAGTTGGACATTTTGCGGCGCCGCTGTCTCACCATCCTCTGTACTGTATTCACAGCAACAAGGGAGGCTGTTGTTACTGGCTAATGGCTGTCCACTGAGCACACAGTGTTTGGCAGTCCTCCGTTTGTCTAAATGTAAGGCATCATTAGTGCTCAGCGACCCACAGGGGGGCCCCTGGAAGTGGAGGATGGCCACTCTTAAGCTCTGCTCACTGGAGAACGCAGAGGGACTGCTCATCAAAGGACTCTGCTTCATGGTATACTTAGAATGTTTGGCATAACAAGGGACGATCGTTTGAACAAGGTGTACTCCAATGAAACCTGGAAATTTGATGACTCTTATCTATGATGAGCTAGGGATGGGCATTTTAGGCCATATCACTATTAGAATATTCTATCAAAAATATTTCGGGTAATCAATTAACCGAAATATAAGGATTATATAAATGAAAATAGAATTTATTTTTTTTTAAATATATATATTTGTTTTTGTTTTTGTTTTTTCTCGCAATAGCGCACTTGTAATGTAGCCTGAAGGGCTTCCATGATCTGGCCTTTGCTAAAATAATTAGCAATTCTTCTCCTTCTCCAATTTCTGAACATTTCTTAGTCTGACACATTTGGACAGATTTTCTTTGATCTCTGAGCGGAGAGTCGGTGCTATAAAGTGCATGTGCTTGTATCGGTGGTCCAGCGCACTAGCATAGAGCGCTCTCGTGCCTTCAGTTAGCGCACTGCCTACTTTATGTGGAAAACATAAATGTAAATGTATCTAATGCATTGCAATTGTGCATTTTCTTTCTACTTTTACATATTTCAATAGCATTGGTGTACACGTTATAAACAGTATGTAATCAAAATAGCTAATGAATAATATTTAAATTAACTTTAGGCAAAAATATAAATAAATAACTGCAGATAGACTCGAATACCCACATAATTTCGAATAATTGAATATTCAAATAACCCTGCCTCCCTAGTATGAGCAAATGAATGCTCTCTAAGTGTGTGCTAATCGAATACAGAAATAGAATACGTTTCAAAATACAGTAAATTCAACAGGTCCCTGCTGTTTGTCATGAAGGCTGGTATTTTCTTGGAAGTCAGCGATTTTCTTGTAAAACATGTTGTGGTCTGTCTCTCTCTCTCTCTCTGCAGAAGGACATGGCACTGAAGCCCCAGGAGCGGAGGGACAACCAGGCGGCGGCGCTGCACAAGAAGAAGCCCAAGGTGCCCAACGGACTGAGCCTGGACTCCCGCAAGAACCACCACCACCACCCCCACCCTCCCCACCACCACCACCACCACAACCACCACCACCTGCACTCGGACCAGGAGAACAACCCCCGGCTGGCCACCCAGGCACACGGCAAGAGGAAGAAGAAGCGCCTGAACAAGAATCACAGGACGGTACGTCCCCCCTTCCTCCCCCCTGTTCTCCGCACGCTGCCGGGCCCCGTTGTGTTGGAACGGCAGTGCTGTCTTAGGGAGCCGTGTTTGAACAGGGAGTGTCTTAGTTGGCCCACGGGTCTGATGTTGATAACAGGACGCTTCAGACGCTATTGGAAAACTGTACCCTTTGTTGAGCGCAGGCTGCGTTGAGAAGTTGAGTTCTCCTAAACTGTAAATTGCGACATCGACGCACAGAAGAGACGCGCCGCTCGGCAAACAAACCCAAACGGATTCGTTAATTGTGGCTGATTGTTAGAGGAACCGTGTCTCTCCAACCTGACCTGAGGTCTTCATTAATGTTACATTAGGTTTGAAGACGACGCGGCTCCCTTTAGCGTCCGCAGTTAGGCCGCAGTAAAGCTGGAGGTGTGTGAGGATGGCCTTGCTCCTCAGAGTGATGCAGTGACAGCTAGAGTCCTTCTGACTGGCTGATGCTCACCATTGATTCATGGTATTATTAGCCATGATGGGGTGCCGGCATCGTACAGCGCCCCCCCCCCCCCTTATTAAGCAAATTAGAGATTTGTCACCGTTGCTGTTATTGCTGGCTGCGATTGGAGTGTTGAAAAACTGTTTGTGTGTGTGTGTGTGTGTGTGTGTGTGTGTGTGTGTGTGTGTGTGTGTGTGTGTGTGTGTGTGTGTGTGTGTGTGTGTGTGTGTGTGCGGAAATGAGGCGAGGTCGGCGAGTTTCGCTAATGAGTATTTATGGCACCCTCACACGGTGGATTCTCTCTGCCAGCAGCAAGAGCTCCCTGTTACAGCACCACCCACGGCACACCACCGACAGGCACACACACACACACACACCCACACACACACACACACACACACACACACACACACGCACACACACACACACACACACGCTCCCTGAGTAGAGCAGAGGGCGAGGTTTGGCCCAGTCCAACCAGCAGTAGTTGGTCAGCCTACCCCGGGCTGTTAACCCCGCGTCCTCCCTCCCTCTCTGGGCTGACCCCTGTCATAGAGATACTACACACTGAGAACCTACTGCAGGAGCAGATACACAGCAGAGGACCTCCTTAAGTCACGGAGCCATCACCTTATGGTGTTATGGTCTGCTGTGAAGTCATTTCATGTTGCGGTGTACTGTAGATTCATTACGTAACTTTATGCCTAATATATATATTGCCCTCCACGCTCTATGATGTATGTCTAGATTCATGCTGTGACCTAAGGCCTGTCAGTATGGGTTAGTTTGTGGCCTCAGTGCACTGTACAGTGTGAGGAAAGACCAAATCCTAGTTGGGTTCTCCTGCCTCTGGAAACAGACAGATGGTGCCACCTGCCAGTCTCAAGGTTGTCTGGCACTTCCCCTCTTGTAGCAGAGGAGGTGTGTGTGTGTGTGTGTGTGTGTGTGCGTGCGTGCGTGCGTGCGTGTGTGTGTTTGTGGTCCTTGGTTGGCTGCCAGATGGGTCTTATTGGCTCTGCCTGCGTGCGTTCGTCAGGGGAACTCCGACAACAACCTTCGTGACCGGAGAGGCTCAAAGTGGTGTTAAGGGCCGGGGGCCGCGGTTCCCTCCTCTGGTCCCCAGGCAGACGGAAAGACAGCCGGCCAGCCTGCCAGGCCTTCAGGACCGTAGCAGCCGCCATTAAAGCGTGGAGCTCAGGAGGCACGTGGCGACAGACACGCCACACACAGCCATTAGAGTCGGGAGACAGAAAGGACACGCAGTGTTAAACATACACATGTATCCAGAGTCACGCACGTACAGGGGAACGCGTAGGGGAACGCGCTCACCCTCCGTGGCGGTGTCTGCTGGCTCCCTCCCACACGGCTTGGTTCTGGGGAGGAGTGCGTAGGGTGTGGGCACCGCGGTCCGTTCCCTGTACCTCGCCGTGGATCTCCCCAAGGACAGGGCACGGAAAGCCGCAGGACCACGTCGACTGGCAATTATGATCGTTAATTAGGTTTGAGGGGGAAATGAAAGCCTTAACCATTTCTCGGTAACCTTTTGCAATATCGCAATCTTGTTTTTGTTTCAGGCGAGTAGGAATTTGCATATCGCACGCCCGGGTGTCCCCGTGCTATTCCAATCATGTCATGCTTTATGCCATATGCATAATTGAAAAGATCATCATCAGTGCCCTTCCACGCCCCTCTTTTGTCCTTTCCAAAAAAGAACAGAGCGCCTCTCCCAGTTATCCCCGCAGCAGAAATATGATCTCTCCTCCGCCGGGCTATAAATAATGGTTATTAAAGCATTGTCCTCCTCCAAGGTTACATCTTAATGTCAGAGGTTCCTCTCCAGGTTTAATTCTCCGTTTAGTTCAGCCGCAGTCGGGGGTAGAGGGCCTTTCATCTAGACCCTGTTACCTCCCACTCAGAGACCAGGGAGACAGGGGGGGAGGCAGGACAGGGAGCGGGGTTTGAAGCCCAAGAAAATCACAGGTTCTTCTGTTTTCGCTAGAGCTAGTATATATTCTGCTGCAAAATGCTCGTTTTTTTATCTCTGGCACTGCGCCAATGTGCTGAACTTTGCAATATTGTAAGCTCAGGGGGAAGGGAGGGAGGGGGTATGTACTAGAGAAATGTTTATACCCTGTCTTTATCTCGGGTAGATGGCTTCCAACCATCTGAAGTGCTCTACGAAGGTGTTGGTGTATTTGTGTCCACTTGCCTCTGTGGTGTAAAATATGCTTGCCTACCTTTTTATGGATAATATTTGCTTGAATGGGTGCCCGCCATATGTTGTGTGTGCTATATGTTGGCGGTGTCTGTCAGTCTGTCTTGGAGAAGGCTGCTGGAGGTTTTTCAGGTTTAGCGTTTCCTCAGATGAGGGATGAAAGTGTCTAGGGGCCTGAGAGTTTAAGGCGCGTGGCGCGGGGCCCTTCTTTACGGTTCTGGCAGAACAGAGGGCCGTGATGGGAGGCCCATCTGCTCTGGCACCGAGGGACCAGGAGGACGGGAGGGGACGGATTGAGCCCCCCCGTCCCCCGTCCCTGCCTGCCCGCCCGCCAGCCTGCCCGCTCTGCCTCAGCAGGTCTCCCTGTGTCTGGAGCACCGTGACTGTCCTCAGTGCAGCCAAGGCCACCGCCCTTACCCCAGCCCTGTACTCTGTACCCTGCACCCTGTACCCTGCTGCTGTACCCTGCACTGTACCCTGCACCCTGCACCCTGTACCCTGTACTGCTGCTGCCACCACTCCTATCCCAGCACCCTGTACCCTGTACCCTGTGCCCTGCTGCTGGTGCCACCACTCCTACCCCAGCCCTGTACTCTGTACCCTGCACCCTGTACCCTGTACCCTGTACCCTGCTGCTGTGGCCACCACTCCTACCCTGCACCCTGTACCCTGTACCCTGTGCCCTGCTGCTGGGGCCACCACTCCTATCCCAGCCCTGTGCTACTTTGAATGGACTGTCCTGACATGCCTCTGGGACTGGCTGTCTATGTTTAGACAGAAGCTGTCAGTGAAATCATTCACCCAGAGAAGCGCCACTGTACACCTCCCCTCGTGGCTTACCACGGAGTCCCCATCCCAGCACGGAGCCTCCGTCACTCTCCTCCGTCAGCCGCCGTCCTTTTCCCCCCATACACGCCTCCTCACAGAGGCTGCTGGGCTGAGCAGGAGGCCGTGACGTGGCTCTCTCTCTCTCTCTCTCTCTCTGACTGAGGCTGTCTACTAGCTGTCTCTCCACGGGGAGAGGTGATGGTAGTGGTGGTGGTGGGGTGGACAGGGTTTTGACAGCTCGGAGGAACACCCCTCTAAAACTAAAGCGCGCTGTCTGTCAGACGGAGCACCTCTTTGTTAAGCCGTCTGAGTGCCTCTGCTGTCGGCGGGTGCCCCGGTAGACGTGGGTGTTCTGCTCTTTGCGGCTGCCTGTCTGGAGCCGAGTGCCTTCCTGCTGGAGGAGTTCACCTCAGGAAGAGCTGTGGCGTTAGCGGCTCATCCAGGGAGAGCTTGACGGGGAGGGGGACTCCCCGTTCTGTCCCCCACCTGGGGGGTCTCATCGTGGGCCACTCTGTGTCAGCGGGCCTGGCGCTCATTGTGAAGGTCGGCGCAGCGCGCTAACGCCGCGAGGGCGCGGGTAAACATTTGGGCCCGTGAAGGCGCCAGGGGGGATCGGGCCGCGC
>JAPMUY010001322.1:80000-90000 GCA_026901105.3 Galaxias olidus
TGAAGACCAAGGAGCTCTCCAAACAAGTCAGGGACAAAGTTTTTGAGAAGTACAAGTCAGGGTTGGGTTATAAAAAAATATCCAAATCTTGGATGATCCCCCGGAGCACCATCAAATCCATCATCTTCAAATGGAAAGAACATGGTACCACAACAAACCTGCCAAGAGAGGGCCGCACACCAAAACTCACAGACCGGGCAAGGAGGGCATTAATCAGAGAGGCAGCACAGAGACCAAAGGTAACCCTAAAGGAGGTGCAGAGTTCCACAGCAGAGACTGGTGTATCTGTACATGGGACCACAATAAGCCGTACGCTCCATAGAGCTGGGCTTTATGGAAGAGTGGCCAGAAAAAAGCCATTACTTAGTGTTAAAAATAAGATGGCACGTTTTGAGTTTGCCAAAAGGCATGTGGGCGACTCCCCAAATGTATGGAGAAAGGTGCTCTGGTCAGATGAGACTAAAATTGAACTTTTCGGCCACCAAGGAAAACGCTATGTCTGGCGCAAACCAAACACATCCCATCACCAATCAATCCAATTGAGAATCTGTGGTCAGACTTGAAGATTGCTGTTCACAAGCGGAAACCATCCAACATGAAGGAGCTGGAGCAGTTTTGCCTTGAGGAATGGGCAAAAATCCCAGTGGCAAGATGTGGCAAGCTCATAGAGACTTATCCAAAGCGACTTGCAGCTGTAATTGCCGCAAAAGGCGGCTCTACAAAGTACTGACCTTAGGGGGGTGAATATTTATGCACGCTGAAGTTTTCTGTTATTTTGTCCTATTTGTTGTTTGCTTCACAATAAAAAAAAAAATCACATCTTCAAAGTTGTAGGCATGTTCTCTGGATGAAATGATGCAAACCTTCAAACAATCCATTCTAATTCCAGGTTGTGAGGCAACAAAACATGAAAAATGCCAAGGGGGGTGAATACTTTTGCAAGGCACTGTATATATCAAATACACTACCTTTGGCCTTTCTCTTTGTCATTTTTTAACCTTCACTGGAAAAGCGACCAGGTTTTATTGCAGGAATGTAGCACTGGAAAGACATCGGCTCAGTGGAAGAGGCTTAGCTGGACTTTTAATGGAGGATCGAGTCTCAAGCAAAGGGAATGTGACATTGCAGCGCGGACTTCCACTGTGGCCTACAGCCGTGTGGATGTAAGAGAGTCACGGAGACACGGGAGATAAGAGGAGGTTTGCAGTGGGGGGAGGCCGGGAGGTGGGCAGCCACGGTGAATGGCGGGGGCCAGGCTGGAGTGACAGGCAGGCAGACGAGGAATGGTCCTGAGCACGATGAAAAATAAGAATGGGAACACAAAGAACTAGAGGCTTGACCTAGAGTATTACTTCCACGAAGCGGAAACAACGCAGAGAGAGCAGCGGGGAGCGCAGAAGGAGAGGGAAAGCATACGGAGACACAAGGGAAGACACTGGAGGAATGGCCGTGGTTGTAACGCAGAGGGCCGGGGGAAACCCACCGTTCTACCCCCGCTGTCTGGTGTTGCAGCTACCGCTCTGCAGCCGTCCAGCTAAGCCCGCCGGACGTTCGGCGCTGGGCGCGGCCTGGCTCGGCTCGGCTCAGCACAAGCCCAGACCACATCCAGCCAGCAGCTTCAACATGACTCACTACGCCAGAGTGTGGTCTTCGCCAAGAGCAGGAAACCAGGGGCCTTGCTTTTAGAGAGAGAGAGAGAGAGAGAGAGAAAGAGAGAGAGAGAGAGGGGGGGGGGGGGGTGGAAGGATGGATGGGCTGGTGGATGGCCATTTGACATGACTGAACGTGTGGACCACTGGCAGGCTCCTGTGTGTGCCATGCCGAGCCGTTCCTGGAAATGTCCTTATCTGCGCTCCCGTTTCATCAGATCACCCTCCCCACTGCCTCCCAGCCCTCTCCACTTGGTTTCCTCTCCTACGATAACACGATTACCGCCCTCTCTAATTCATTTTCCCATGCAGAACGGCTCTTTTTTTTCTCTCTTTCTCTCCTCTTCTCCCGGTCCCGCTCTGCAGTGAGGGAGGGGGCTGGTGGTGGGTAGTGTTGTTTTTGAAACGGAGCGTGGTAACACAGTGTCGTAAGGACGCGGCTCGCGTCAGGGCCCGACAGGCCTCCTCAGGACGACGGGGGTCGTTGCTACGGGCCGTCTCCACAGGCTAACAATGGCTGTCATGTGATCGCGGGCCGGCCTACCTGCTGCTGACAAACACGCCATGGCCCCACCGAAGACAAAGCCGCGCTCGGACCGCCACCAGCTTTGACACCTGTCGTTTGGTCATTAAACAGATGGCTGTCGCAGTGGCGTGTGTGTGTGTGTGGATCCCGAAAGGGGAGATGCTGGCGCTCTGATTTGTGCTGTGCCGTTTTGTCACCGCCCATTGGTCCCAGATTAGGCCTAAGCTTTCCCACACCGGATTTGACAAGTTCTGTCAGGTGCTTTTCCTACTGCCGGGCCGTCTGAGGCGGCCCAAATCCCTCGCCCGGCGCCTGCCTGTGCGCTCACTGCGCGCACACACACACACGCACGTACGCACGCACGCACGCACACACACACACACACACACACTCTGTTTATTGGGGAGTGAACAGACTGAGATAAGACAAAGTCCAGTGGCGGTAGCAACCCTGGGGGGTGTTCTTGTTTTACTGTCCCCCTCCATCCAGCTGCAACACTGGACACCGTTTTCTTACTTCCAGCCACACACACAAGCTAGTCAGAGCAGCAGCAGGACCAAGTCCCTCTGCCTGCAGTCTGTCCTTTGCATAGCCTTTGAATGCCACCGCCACCCTGACATGGCCGGCGTCCACCGTCGTCAGGCTCAAGGCAAGCCGTCTCTGCCTTCGGTTCCCACCGCCGGCGGAGGTGAAGGGAGATGCGAGTCTCTCGTCCCCCGGTGCCCCCAGAGGACGTCCAGGCTGATAGGTAGCGATCTGGCCACCCCCCCCCCCCCCCCCACCCCTCGCCGACACCCCCTGTCAGGGGAGATGTGAGCTCAGGGAGCTGGTGCCGCGTGGAGGAGACGGAGGCCCACAGCGCTTAGACGGGCTCCCCGTTCACCCCGAGCCACACTGCCCAGACGGTGGGACGTCACTGAGGAGGGGCAGTGTTAAGCGTAGAGACCGGGCGTCAGCCTCACCAACGCGGAGGAGACGTCAGCGAGCTCACTCCATCGGATCGTTTGCGGCGCGACCGCAGTGGTTGTGTGATGGCGAACCCGATGGTGTATCTTTTCCGTCCGTCGCCGTTCACGGGAGCGCGTTGCACAACAGCGGCGGCCACAGTGTGAGATCGTTTCCTCCCCGCCGCGCGTCGAGCGAGGCCCGTCGTTATGATTGACTGCTGTATCCATTTCACGGTCGGCTCGACAAGCTGTTATGACAGACTCTTTATAATATACGCACAGAGGCTATTCCGTTTTGGCGGTGGGAGACACATTTTTTTGGGGGGAAGCCAGACTCCAGCCAAATCACAATCCAAACAATCTCAATTATGAGCCGAGCATTAAACCGCCCGCAGCAGTGGCTGTCAGTATATCATCCTAGCTGCAGATCAGCGCGACTCAGAGCTACACTTACCCTTCTTGATCGTTGCGCTGCTGGCTGTCTGCCTTTTTCAAACAAACACCCCCCCCCCCCCCGTCTTACCTCAGGCGGTCTCGGTTGTAGGGGGAAAGAACTACACGTCTGGACCTTCAGCTCAAACTTCCCTACCCCCCCCACCTCCCTTCTGCGGCAGCTCCAGCCAAGCCTTCCTCCCAGAGCGTACCTACCGAAATGCGGTATTGATCAGCTAACCTTGCCGAGGTACACCACAGGACCAGGGTATCCCCGGGAGAGGAAGGGGCAGGACTGCGGAGCTCCATCCAAACTCCTCTCCTGCCAGGAAATTAACGCTTCACCGGGCACATTGGTGGTTTTGAAGTGTTAACGTCTATTAATACGTGCCGTCGTAAACCTCTGAAATGTTGAAGGAAAAAAATGAAGAAAAAACATCATCATTTCATTTGGAGGGGACATCCGGGAAACAATTATCTATTATCTCGTGGGATCGTCGATGCCACGCTCCCTTTGGGGCTTCACGACAGCTGCCATCTTTCTCCATTACGTTGTCCCGTGTTTTAGAGACGTTAGCGAGCAACTCAAAGGACCTCCTCCACATGCCAGATGCCAGAGTCAGGTTGTGAAACTGTGTGTGTGTGTGTGGTTTGTTTTCACACTGGCGCACTGGAGACCGGCAAAGAGAGAAAGGCCCGTATCCCGTGTTCTCCCGTTGTCGTTCTCTCTTCCATGAGTCAAAGCCGGTAAAGCACCTGAACAAAGTTTCTCAGTCTAACAGAGCGTGTAAGCTCTCTTTCCCAAAAGTGTTTTCTTTTTAAAAACAAAGTTTATGTCAAAAAGTCCTTACACTACTTTTATTAGCCATAAGAAGCCTGCACTTTTTTAACAGCTGTAGAAGTAGACCTCTTTCCTGCTTTAATGCATCCGGAAAGTTGTGAATGGAACATGATTTATTTGAATTTACCGATTTGATGAACTGGGTACATCCACATCATAAGATGGGGCTTTAGATTCTCCTGGGACAGAATGTATGTCTGGACCGGCCTTCTCCGGCAACACCTCCACCACCACCAGGAGATGTCTGGTGACGATGCGTGGGGACGAAAACGTCAGCAGCACCGCAGCCTCTTCACCTCGTGTGCCTGTCTGCTGCCTTGGAGTCCACTGGAGTGGTGTTAGTCCAATGGAATGTGTTGCCGTGTCCTGGGATGTGGTGGTGTTTGGCACCCTCTGCTGCTTGGCGAGGAGAATGCCGGTGAGCAGGTTTGACGACGCTCTAGAGGGCCCTGCTTTTTCCTTTTCTGGCAGGGAGCTATTGTTGCATAGTGGAGATGAGTAAATGTGTTTCCTTGAATAGTTCAGTAATGATGCAATCAGGAAGTAAACACGGCCCTTAGCTCTGCATTGGCAATGTGGGCCTCCTAATTAATTGTATAAAGACGACAAACTATGGAATTTATACGTGTGCATGCTCTGGTGTTTTGTCTCTCTCTCTCTCTCTCTCTCTCTCTCTCTCTCTCTCTCTCTCTCTCTCTCTCTCTCTCTCTCTCTCTCTCTCTCTCTCTCGTTCAGTTCTACCTCAGGACCAATTTGCTGTGATGTTCTCAGGCACTGAAGCGCTGCCTGGTGCTAATGATGCTAAAATAAGTACAGCTTGTTAGGCATGATACGGTGGTGCGCAGTGGAAGAGAGAGCACTGCTCTCTCCACGTCGACCCCGTCACACACACACACACACACACACACACCACACGCTGACACGCCTGTCGCCACGCACCGCTCCGGAGGAGACGTTGTTGCTATGTTGGAGCGCTGTCACCGTCAACACAGGCCTGCTTGTAGTACATGGATGAACTGTGTGTGTGTGTGTGTGTGTGTGTGTGTGTGTAGGGGCAGGGGGGGGGGTTGTAAGTGTATATGATTGATGATTTGTATATAGTATATTGTCATGCACTCAGGGTGCCCAGTCCTCATGGGCTTATAAGACACTTCACATATATTTTGCATGATATGTAGAGACAGAATGCAGAGGTTAATATGCAACTCTAACTCAAATATACAAAGTATTTTTTTCTTCTCTTCCGTGCTTTACAAATGTGGTTTGCCACGAAAAAAAGGAACTTTTTAAAACACAATCCACGTTTTTCATAATCATCTAGCCAGAAGAAATGATCAGCCATAGAGGTCATTCCACTAAAGAGCACGTTTCTCATTTCCTCATACAAGGGACAATCGAACAGAAAATGGATCTCATTTTCAGTTTCTCTCGAATCAAACATAACCTGTCCTCTTCTAAAGCACCACTGAACCTGCCCATTTCAATGGCTAGTGGTAATGGAACGTAGCTGTGCACAGAGAGATGTTTGACTTTTCGGTACATAACAGATGAGTTGTACATTACAGACACACTGTACCAGAGGTTTGCATAACAGATCGTTCTCCCATGTAGTTATTTCTTCTTTCTTGTGCCACGTGTCTACAGACTAGGGGTGGGCAATGTATTGAATATACTCGAGGTATCGCTGCTTCTTCTACGTGGGATGTAGTAAATGACTATATCGCGAACATTCAAGTATAGATTTGTTACATAATGTTTGAAGCTGCCAGCTCACAGACACAAAAAGAAAACTATTGTGCTAAATTGTCCCCTTTTTAAATTCAAGTTTAAAGATGTTCCAAATAGAAACCGCTGATGAAAATGAACGATAATGTTTTAATGCCGACATATATGGCAGGGACTACTAGAATCATCATACTGGTGTGATTGTATGCATCAAAGGGTTAAATCAAGCATTTAGTAAGTGCTACAAAGGAGATTTCAAAATATTGAGATATATATCGTGTATCTCGATATAGCTGCCATATCGCCCGGCCCTACTACAGACCATTGTTCTTTCTACATGAGAAACAATTCACTTTCAATATCCAGAATATTGCAACGTAATCTATTTAGAAAATGAAATGATGGTTCAGTGATAGAAAATAAACACTTTACCTGACTGGCCAAGGGGTATTCATTAGAGGTTTCCCTGTTAAACATCCTTTTAGTGAGCCTATGTTCAGGCATATTCACAACATCAGATGTTCATCCAGTACCATGCATAAGCATACTTAATATAGACCTCAGTGTGTATGAGCTAATGAGATTTCACATGTTAAACTGATCTGAAAACCTAACATGGTGAACTGACTTTGTTGCGTTAAGCATTATGATTGCGATCGGTAAAGAATTTAATCGGAAAAGTTCAAACACATTTATTCACGTAAAGAGCTAAAAGCAGCCATCATCGCTATTGAAAGTGAAGCTTCGTTCTTGGTTTGCGCAGAGGTTGACCCAGATCAATAATCCTTGTTCCAGTAGGACAGTGAAGTGGGCTGTGGCTCATGGCGGTGCCGTGCGCCGGCTGGTAGGGGGAGGGGGGTCTCTCTGCTGTCTCCTCGGCTTGACCCGTTTACAGTCTGGACCAAGCAGCTTTGATGCTCCTCCACTGCCTCCATGCACTGCGTCGCCACGGAGACCAGCCGTTCCCCTCCAGCTGTACAATACCCACCACACCCGACTGTCAGAAGGAATGTTCGCCAAACACAAGCTGGGCAGCAGGGGCTGTGGCGTGTGTGTGTGTGTGTGTGTGTGTGTGTGTGCCCGCTCTGTAGGTCTGAGTGATGCGGAGTTGGAGGGCATGCTCATCACTCGCTCTTGTTCGTCCTCGCCCTCCGCTTTAAGCATGCATCACCCTCTCCTCAGTGCCTCTCCCTCTTGCACGCCGTCCCTCTCTCGTTTCTTCTCCCCCTCCCTCTCTCGTTTCTTCTCCCCCCTCCCTCTCTTTTTGTCTTCGTCAGTGTTACACCTGTAGTTCAGGGGTTGCGATCGATACAGTGCTCCTCTGCCCCCCTGGCGAACACAGGGCCCCACCTCCCGCCCTCGAGCCCTAATGGCCGCCGCGGCCCCACCGCATCTCTGCTGATGGGATGCTCTCTCTCTCACTCTAAACACGTAGCCAGGGCTTTTTACATGGGGCCACTCCCCACAGAGGAGCCCTGGTGGGGGTTAGCGTTAATGGACGGCCCAGCGGACATTTGTGTCCGTCCGTCCGTCCGTCCGTCCGTCCGTCGTCGTCGTCGTCATCGTCCCCCCCCCCCCCCCCCTCTTGCTCTGAGGTCACCATGGCTGATTCAGTCATCGTGTCACCAGGGAGAGGCCGGGGTCAGTGTGCGGCCGTGCGGTCGTCCAGAGGTCAGCAGCGGACACGGGAAGGACTTTGAGCCCATTCGGTTTGTGGCAGCGTGTGTCCTTTGCGCCGTAGGAAACGCTAACGGTGCATAACGCTGCAAGAGGACACTAGCCATGTAAAATGGATCAAAGCTTATTCTGACTACTTTGGTCCAGAACAGACTGACTGTTTTTGGTTCCACTTTCTTATATACTTTAGTATTATTGTATACATAGTATTATTGTATACATAGTATTATTGTATACATTACCAATTGAAGGATACATAATTGAAGTTTATTGCCTATTAACTTATTATTAACTACAGCCTTGTTTCTATCACAACCCTCCTCACTGAAGTAAAGCTAAGTGGACTCCCGTGTGTGTGTGGGACGGGGTGGGTGTGCGGCCCGGCCCGCGTGCTCAGCCTGGAGGTGTGCCGTGGAAAGGGGCTGGGAGCCCCAGCTGTCAAAGCCGCCGTGCCTGTGTGGCCTCGCTCTCTGTCTCTGTGTCAACAGTCTGAGGCCTGCTGTGCAGAGCAGACCCTGACTCACCACCGGCTGGTTACCGCTCACACTCTTCCTCCTCCCTCCCTCCCTCCCTCCCTCCCCTCCCTCCATTCCTCTCTGGTTGTGATTTGGGAGTTCTGGGCGGCGGGTCTCGGGTGCACACGCGAAGCCTCCCCACCGGAGCCAAGGCAGAAGCCCCCCCCCCCCGCCCCGCCTCTCCCCCTCCGGTTCAGCTCCGGTCCGGCTCCTCTCCTCCTCCTCTCCACCCTCCTATCGCTCCCTGTCTGGCCTGTGAGTAATTAGGCCACGTTTATCTCCCCTTCCTGCTCTCGTGTGATTCCCTCTGCCGGTCGGGACGGCCCCAGCCGGGCCCCGGGGCCGCGTGCCGTGTGCGAGGAGCAGAGGTGTGCGTGCAAAGACATGGGGAGGGAGAGGAGGAGGGGGGCGGGGGGTCTGGCAGCGGGCCCCTGCCGTCTGAAAGTCATTGGATCAGGGAGTTGTTTCCCCTCCTTCTTTCTGCCTCTTCTGCTTTGCTTGCCACTCTCCTTTGCCCCCCCCCCCCCCCGGTCCAAGTCTCCCTCTGATAAGTATCGAGAAATGAGTTCCAAAGGAAGGCTGTGGCCCTGCTTGTCTTGGAGGCTGTGTGTGTGTGTGGGTGTGTGTGTGTGTGTGAGCTTTCTGTGTGTCTGCCTGCTGAGCTGCGTTTGGGCTGAGTGGAGAAGGCCAATGGGGCTGCAGTGTCTGTGTGTTAACAGCATCCCACAGTCCCGGTCACTGCTGCTCCACACAAACACATCAGGTCATCCTGCATGTGGAGGACCTACAGCCCTGGTCACTGCTGCTCCACACAAACACATCAGGTCATCCTGCATGTGGAGGACCTACATCCATGGCGGTCTGGACAGACATGGGGGAAGTGGCTCTAATCACAGCTGGATCCTCGTCTGTTTTGGGATCGTTGTAGTATTCTAACCTGACCTTCCCTTTCTTGGAAGGCGCTCCCAGAGATGTTTATGTTGCTGTGTGTGTGTGTGTGTGTGTGTGTGTGTGTGTGTGTGTGTGTGTGTGTGTGTGTGTGTGTGTGTGTGGAGGGAGGGAGGCGGGAGGGAGGGAGGGAGGGAGGGAGAGGGGTGTTGACAAGTGCACTCAGTTCATCAGAGTCAGGGCCAGCCTCCATCTCTTACACTCCATTTGCCCCGTGTTCCCTCTTTTGAACACCCTCTTAAGCACACTGGCACACACACACACACACACACACACACACACACACACACACACACACACACACACACACACACACACAGAACAAGCCAGGCATAGTTAGTTATTAGTGTTGGAGCAGCTTGTCTAACACTATCCCCCTTTCACAATATACACATTGTAAAATCTGAGCGAGGGGAGTGAGGGCTCTCGCCGCGCCGGTGTACCGTACCGAGACAGTAGGTCCCTCCCCACGCCGCCAGGCCGTCCTCTGCTGACTGCGAGAGGGCTCAGGCCAGGGTAGCTCATCCCGGACAGACAGACAGACCTGGTGCTTAGCTAGCCGGCTGCTCAGTGCTGCCACCAGAGTCTGTCTGTCTGTCCTCTCAGGCCGTCGTAGGCTTAGCGGAAAGTCGGGGCGCGCCGCCTGACGCGCCGGGCTAAAGACGTGACGACCTCCGAGCTGAAGGAGACCCTAGGTTATGTTCTGTGGGGGGCTAACCCAATTTCCTGTGTCTGCGAGT